>VUQI01028334.1:0-14135 GCA_015106735.1 Paratilapia polleni
GGCAGGCAAGAGACAGAGGGAGAAAGAGGCAGAGATGGGAAAGAAAGAGGCAGAAATGAGGCAGATATTCACTAACAGCGTGTTGACTCTGAGACCCAGGCAGACGGACAAGTGCGCTAAAGCTCTATCAATAGATAAATGTGTGACCACTGCAACACAGATGCTCCGGGTCACACACACACGCTCATGTGCACTCATAAATACACATGAACGCCATCCGTTACCGAGGGTACAAGAAGTATTTCCTTCTCTAAGCGTCTTCTTTTGATAGGTTTAGGAACAAATATGAGAATATGATGAAGCAGCACACATTATTCAGCAAACATTATTTAGCAGACATAATGCAGTGCAGTCAAGTCTGTTAATATTTGATGATGCAATATGGCACCGTGATCAAAATAGGTTACATCCTGTTTGCATTGTAAGACCCAAAACAGAGCTGCCTCAGAGACAGAAAAAGAGACATGGAAGGAGAGACGGTGTGTTTTGTGTGTGTGTGTGTGCATTTTCTCTCCAGTGCTTCTGAGGATGGGTCTAGTCCAATCTTATTGAATCCCAGTAATGTTCGCCTCAGCTCCCTTCAGTTAGACAGTTAGCCTTGTATCTCTGCTTTCAGGCTTCTTATTATGTAAACTGTCAAATGACACCACCACAGTGTGGCTTATTATTTATACATTGGGGGTGAATATGTGTAAGCAAACAAGCGAAAGTGATTGTGCGTGTGTGTGTGTGTTTCTGCGTGTGTCGTATGACCTTCCAACCCTATCAACATACTGCCTCTCCCTGTGGAAAATACATTTCTAGAAGGGATTACACTATCTCGAAGGCCTAAAAATACAGTATCTGATGTGCGTGTATGTGTGCGCGTATAGTCTTTGACTCCAGCATGTAATGAATGACCTTAAGAATAACCTACCAAGTCACTCTCGCGAGTAAAAACTCCCCCGTGTAGGCGGAGATCATAATTGTCATTTAATTATCTGTAATTTCTATTTTCCAGCAATAATTAAGAAAGGGGGGAAAGAAGGGAATGACAGAAGCGAGAGCAAGAGAGCGTGAAAGAACAAGAGGGCATGAAAAAAATTAAAGAGCTGCACAAAAAATATTAGAGGGGATTCAAGGTCAGATAAGGGAGGGGGCATTGTAACTTTTCTTATGTCTGACATTACAGGAGTCTTTTTTTTTTTTGGAAGGGCAGGGAAGAAGTCTTTGCAGTGTAGTTAGAGGGTATGTGAGAATAACATGTTTCATTTGCAGAGCTGGTTCATTTTCTGATCTGCCTGAACTAAAATCATGGAGTTTAAAATAAGTAGCGTACTTTGTTAGGGAAACAGTGATTTAGGTTAAAATCACATTTTTTTTAAAGGAGCATTATTGGCACAGGTACAACAATTTAAAAAAACAAGACAACAACAACATTCATCTACCAAAACCTCTTCCATTGCTCTGTTAAACCCAACTTCTTAGCTTCTTTGATCCTGTCATAACTGATGACTAACAGAGCTCAACAGTGAGGTTCTGGAAGTAAAAAATCCCATTCATATTCTCCGTGGGGATTTTGATTATGAGCCATAATGCAGACTTACTACGAGCTATGACACTGTGAAACGAGGCTATGTGCTCCTGTAGAAACCACAAGTCTGTATGATATCAACCTCGTTTTAACAAAAAAGCGCTTTATTTGCGATGTTGCAGAAAAGAACTAGTCTACCCACCACGGAAGTGTTTAAACCCGCAAACGTCAGGTCGCTTAGTGAGTGCGAAACTTCAGAAACCACCCGAGTGGTGACTGCAGTCAGGAATGAAGCACTGTACCATACCGATAACTAGGCTATACTTTACTACACAAGCACAACACATACTACTAAATGTATACAAAGCTATTATTATGCAACGCTATTATTGACCATATAATAACCAAATAATAATAATATAAGGCAGTGAAAAAGATTAAATTCAAGAAGGTTGGAAGTTGCTCACTTTGGAGTCTGGGATTTGCAGTGGGTTATTTGATGAATAGTTCCTTCACCGTTAAAAGTCATTATATACACAATCTTGTACCTCTGTGTTTTATTTATTTAAATCAAATCTTTTTATGGTTATGATTCACTTTGTTCAAGGCTTGAAAATCTTTATAAAAAGAAGGAATAAAGAGGAAATTCACTTCCAGAACTGGAGACCTTAAAAAAGTGGGCGGTCATTGTTGAGCTCTATAGAGGCCTTTGTCATGACAACTTGAACACACAGTGTTGTTAATCTTGCGAGGACTGGGGCTGTACTCTTGAGGCCGACTGACTGATTGGTTGATCGATATACTCTCCATCTGACAATCTGCTGTGTTATTGACAAAAGTGCTACATCAGTTGCCTTCCAGGATTAATTTTTGGTAGCAGAAAGAATCTTATCTGTAACAAAAGCTTATCTGTAACAAACTGGGTGATTTTACTATTTTGCACTCCCTCAACCCAGAAGAGACTGCTGAGTCTAATTTACTTAACGTTTACATTAGTAGTCCACGTGACTGCCTTTCATAAGATGGGCAAAAGAAAACTTTTGTATTTCACAGCTCAACAACCAACAAAGTATATTCTCTAAAAACAGGTCCCACGGACTTAGGCTGACTTGTCAGCATTAGCATTTTCTGTCTATCAAGAACTGGCATATTTTAATATAGTTGTTTTTTTTAGAGCACTTGCATAGAGCGACAGCTATGACTATCAGTAGCAGCAGCTCCACCCAGACCAAGCTGGATGTCAAGCTTCTCTCACATCAAAATAAAATTTATATCACGTTGGGAATTGTCAGATGTATTGCTCAGGACATGAAGCATGTTAGCTTTATTCCTCAATAGTCCTTTTGTTGAGATAACCAGTTGATAAAGTTCTGTTTTTAGGAATTATATGAAGCAGTACATGCCCATGCTACAGTATTGTTTGGTGTGTGATTTCAGTCCATTGTTAGGTGGTTGCTAGGGAACATGATGACATCATAATATATCATTAATAATTCAAGTTTTGTGGCTATAAATTAGATGCTTATGTCACAAAATTAAAATGGTACAATGCTTTTATAAGGTGTTCTAGGTGCATAAACACTACAAATGAGCCATTTTAGCCTGTTGGAAGTTGGTGCTAGGCAACATGATGACATCATAATATGTGATGTAGATAAGAACATTCAGGGGCCTAAGATGTGCCTGTGTGCCAAGTTTGGTTGCTCAAGTTCTGATCATGTAGGAGGAGTTAGCAGACAGACAGACAGACAGACAGACAGACAGAGATTTCATGCATTATACTAAGATATGGGCAGGTCTGTTGTTATCATTTCAGTATAAAATAACAAGGTTAAAATGATTTAATATGTTACCAATGCAAGCCTTTCATGTCTGTTTATAATCAATTTAGGCCAATAGGGCTTGCAGTTGGAATGCACTCAAGTGCATTGTGGCAGATATAGTTAGAAACTAGGCGCGGGTCTTTTTTTACTGCAACCAATCGATTGGTTGAAGAGTAGATGACTTCAGACAGCTAAGATTTTCTTTGACAATAGACAGAGGAAACAGTCAATAGTTAATAGTGGTATATTATTTCAATAATTGTGTCATAGTGGTTAATGGGGACAAAAGATTTTACGCATTCAGGACTATTTGCAGGTCCTGGGAAGTACTACTGCATATGTAGAAAAATCTGTACAAATGCCTTCTGTGGCTCCCGAGAGGGCTGCACAAAATCTGACAAGTGATTTCACTTGACTCAGTGCTGATCTGAGCTGAGGAATACAAAAAAGGAGGGGGGGGGGTTGAATATGAAGGAGGTGAGCTTAGCCAGACCTCTAACCCACTCCTCAAGCCTGCTTGAGGCTAGCAGATCAAAGCTACATTAACCACTACTAACATAACAGACATGAATCTCAAATCCAAACAGTCAGCAGTCATTTTGTATTGTGGATGATGTAGATACTGGGTTTTGACAAGGATGAAGAATGTGTGAAATAAATAAGATAGTACCTGTAGTTCAATTTTGATCCTTTTTTAAACTGTTGTGAGCCTGACAATGTTATAAGAGTGCACTGCAGCATCACCTTTTTTACAGTGTGAAATAGAGGGTTCAGAACCCCTCTTCTCTCCAATAATTTTCATACTGGTCGTAATAGCAAATGATGGCAGAAGTGGTGATAAATTCTGGATAGTACTGCAGTTTGTGTGGATATAAAGTACACATTCGCCTTTGCTATAAATCTGGGCATCCCAGAGCTAACACCCTCACAGTGATGCATTCATTGTGTGTTGCCAGCTAGAGGCAATTAGCTGTAGCTGGACTTACTGCAGAAACAAAGACTTTGGGAGCGAGGGGCTGCAGGGACCATTACAGAACCTGGCCCTCACTTGTCCAAAAAAATTCAGATATAATCAGATCTACCTGTGTGACTCATTCGCAGTAAGACAGACCACCTTGCTTGTATAAAATAAAAGCACACCCGATGGGTTGTGGCTCTAATAATGCACCCATAAATCACACAGGAGATTTGAATTTTGTAGCAGCTGCTCCATTAGCTATTCATTGCATAAATCAGCTACCAAACTGCTTGTTGAATAAATGATGACAACTGTAATAAGTTTTTCCACACATGTGAAAGGCAATGGTCCTGCATGGGCAAGTGTGAAAGTTTTCAGTATAACATCTGCACACAAAAAAAAGTCATCACTTTGACTGCTGCATATTCAGAAGAAGAATTATGTCTGGTCTCCAGAGGACTGGAATCAGAACTGTAGTTAGTAAAAATGACATAAGCTAACAGTGACTGCTTGACCAAAAGAAAAAGAAAAAACATGCATTAGGCCTACTTACAACAGCAGATCTAAAAATACAAACCGAGTATTCTATTCTGAGTTCTCGATGGCGGCAGTGAACATTAGGAAAACATGCATAAATATTCAGAGCAGTGACTCTTGGTAGCCACGATGATTTCTCCCCTTAATCATGAGAAACAGCTACACACCTGAGCTCATTGCTGAGATCCCACATCTGGCACACACCACATTTACATCTCTGCACGCTCACATGCAGAAATCCACACGCAGGTGCACAGAAAAAAAAAATCCACACGCAAACAAACCAAGCACATATGCAGCCTTAAACACCCACAACTGTCAAAATGATGACAATAAATGCACAAAATAGGTCATCTTTAAAAGGTACTTCAAAGTGTAGCTGAACTGCCATTAAGCCCTTGTGAAGAGGCTGCTAAGATCCTCTGACTCCATGTGACCAAGTCTTTGCCTGTCTGAGCAGAACTGCCTGAGGAGGCAGTGGCAGTAACACCTTGGCCTAAGAGGCTCTCAAAATAAAGTGTCTCTGAATGACTGGATGCTCATGAACCCATGAACCCATGCTTAAATACATCAACATTTGGAACCATGCGCATTAAATATTCCAGTCTTCACTGATTAAAGCGCTTTCTGACAGCAGATCTAACACAAAATTGCCTTTTAAATTCATAGTTCATATTTTTATACAGAAAAGAGTGAGTTATCCTGTTATGTAAGTGCAGCAGAGGAGAAAGAAATTAACTAGGAAATAAGATGAATACTTGCAACTAACTCAAGAAGAAAGCTGCCCTTTATAAAGATAGCAAACTGCAGCTAATAATAATTTTTATTACTGCAGTTTAGTCGACAAGATTTCAGAAGAATCCAACATGTGTGTATCCAGTTTATCCAAAGTGACATCTTCCAATATTGTGTGATCTGCAGTTAAATTAGGGCTGTAACAAATTTTGATTACTGTTTAATACGTTGTAGGGGTGTCTAATTAATTGAATTTTAATTGTAGTTATCATTTGGCTTCAAACAATTATTAAAACAAGATAATAAAATGATTATTGTGCTGCATTCTGTTTTCACATTCCCTTTTTTGCCTTTCAGCACATCCCTCTCCTTTACTTTTGCACCTCCCTGAAAGTCTGAATTCACGGCACCATGCTGTGGCATATTTAGTTCAGTTCACATTTATTTATTATTTATTTATTTCATTTTTTCAGTTTATTTATAATTCATGTTCAAGGAAATGCACTTAAATAAAAGACAAGACTCTTCTTTTTTTTTTTTTAAAGTTTAATAAATCCACAATTCCAAACCCAAACCCTGGATTTGGAAATAATCATGAAGTCAATATTGACCAAAATAACTGATTACTTTTGCTACAATTGAGCAGCTCTAATATGGTGCCTGTTTTCTTGATGAATTGGTTCCTATTAACAAAATTCCAGACTTACCTAAAGCCCAGGCTTGGGATCTTTAGATGTTTTGAATTGCCTGACCAACAAGACATCCAATACACCATAAGAGAAACGCATGAAATCCTCAGAAATTAGAAAACATTAATCCTTGACTGTTAGAACCAGTACTTACAGAGAATATTGCAACATATGTAGTGTAACTCTCTGAGTTTAGCGAAGCTAAACTAACCTAACCACCTGCCACCTCATATCCTCAATATTTCTTAGATTGGTGCAGTAATGTTAAAGATGTTCTGTATTTTTGCATGCATTAAACAACAACAACAAAAAAAGATTTTAAAATGTAAATGTTGTAATTGATGAGCTTTAGAGGTGATCATAGGTGGAATTTTGTTATCTTTGATAGAGGCCAGCTAGCACTTTTCCCTGTTTCTAATCTTTGCCCTATGCTGTATACTGTAGCTGCACATTTATCATACAGAGTGGCAAGCAGCAGATTTATGTACGGATGTCACAATGCCACAAATAAGAGTTTGACAGATTTAGGATTTTTAAGACCGATACCAATACCGATATTTGGTGATTTAAAAATCCAATATTCCAACATATCTGTCGATTTTTTTTCTTTCTCTCAGACACATGAAACATAAACAGATTTCCATAACATCTGTCATGTGTAATTATTTATTTACTCTTTTACGCTTAATCTGAATCAACTGGTTGTTGTGTTTGGGGCGAGTGCCCTCTGTTGAATAAACTATGCAACCTCAAGATGAAGAAGTATGTTTCTCTTTTCTCTTCTTTACTTTTTAAATTTTTTTATTTATCAGCCGTTATAAATGCCAATACCAATAGATCAGCAAATCGCCAATATTGGCTGATAACATCGGGCCACTGATAAATCAGTCGGCTCTACCAGAAATTTAGTCGTCGCTACCGGTAGATTACGGATTCTTGATACCCAAATTGATAACCCAGTAAAAAACAAAAATTATTATCCTATGTACCTAAAGATAATCTCCTTAATTAAAAAGTCATTTTAAATCACCAACATGGTGGTGACAGACCATTTATTTAAAATGTTAATATTATAATTTGTTGACAGAAAACAGGCTGAAACATTAGGATAGCCTACAAACGTAACTACAAAGTCTTACGTTAGTTACATTAAGTTAGCTTAAACATTTACAGTACTGTGCAAAAGTCTTGAGCCAGCCCACATTTCTTTATATTTTCCTAAGAAAGTAGGAAATAGATGCAGTGATTTACTGAAATGTGCAAACATAAATGGAAATACAGTCTATAAGGCAAAAGCTGTTTGTGCAATTCTAACAAGTTTGAAAGTCAATATTTGGTATGACCACCTTTATTCTTTAACACAGCCTGAACTCTCTTAGGCAAGCTTTCTTGTAATTTCTTTAAGTAGTCTCTTGAAGGACATTCAAAGCTCTTCTTTGGATGTTGGCTGCCTTTTGTTCTGTTCTCTGTCAGGATGATCCCACACTGCTTCAATAATGTTCAGGTTCTGGCTCTAAGGAGGCCAATCCATGACTGATAGTGTCCCACTTTGTGTTTTTCTATCCAGGTAGGCTTTTGCTACATTAGCAGAGTGTTTGGGATCAGTGTCATGCTGAAAAATGAAACCGCTGCAAATCAGATGCTGTCCAGATGTTATTTCATGGTGGATCAAAATCTTATGTACTTTTCTGCGTTCATAATTTCATCAATTTTGACAAGATCCCCAATACTACTGGCTGAAATGCAGCTCCAAACATAACAGAGCCTCCACTGTGTTTTACACATGCCTGTAGACACTTACTGTTGTACCTCTCTCCTGACCTCCTCCTAACATTAGCCATTGTAAACATTTTAGCCAGTGGAACATAGCTGATTTCATGGCACTGCCAGCCATCTAAAAAAAGAAAAAAATGGTAACATGTATTCAGGATAACAACGCAAAGTACACCTGACGCTTACTGCCTTTCTTATCAACGAGCAGCTGCACTAGTCGTCATCTTCCACATGTTGTTTTTCCTGTGTTTGTGGGCATCCTCCTTCTTCAGCATGTAAGCATGTAAACTAGAAAAGTTGTA
Organism: Paratilapia polleni; assembly: GCA_015106735.1. Classification (NCBI taxonomy): domain Eukaryota; kingdom Metazoa; phylum Chordata; class Actinopteri; order Cichliformes; family Cichlidae; genus Paratilapia; species Paratilapia polleni. The sequence goes on from VUQI01028334.1 coordinate 8,331, forward strand.
GGCGTATGTTTGCCCCTGTCACAAGAATTGCAGCCTCAGTACATACGCTGTCTATGGTACCTACAGTGCCATAGCATTTACGATACCTTGGTATCAAAAAGTGTAATAAGTATCAGTTCTGGTAATATCCCTAGATTTATGAGAATGCAAATGAGCTTATTTAAGAAGATGTTGAACCCTGTCTTCTCATGATCTACATACTAGTTAATTTCTGGAGTTTTCAACAACATTTCATAATCAGTGAAAAGAGTTCATGACAAATTTAAGTGAGTAAACTCTTGTGGACTCTGTTAGTCACTCAGCTAATCTCAAACAGATGTTTAGAAGATTGTCACTCATTTATTTACTCATAGGCTTAATAGTAGAGTGATAGGTCTGCACCTACTCCCAGTCACATAATCTATCTGACATAAAAAGTTGATGTGATATTCTAAGAGAACGAAGACTCACTCACACCTACACCTTTTTGTAATCTGTGAGTAGGATTTAGTTACAGGTGCCATAACCTGTATCTCCAGCCTTCTGCTGGCCTGTCAGACATGCTAACACAGTTTCTGCCATGTGTTTATGCCGCATGCCTCTACACACAGACAGGTCGGCTAACAGCATATCACTGACACAATATGGTTCGATCACAGGCTCTTACAACCCTGCTCTCAGGCTGTACTAACTTAAGCAAAGCACTTAAAAACACCAAAGCTCTGGGTTAATTGATGCACGGGTCATAGCCACTGAGAACGGAGTCAATTAGAACGCTTTGGATAAAAGCCTCCGCTCACTGGAGTTATAAGCAGTGTTGTGTATCGAATCTATGATTTCCAAATACTGCAAGCCTAGATACAAGAGTAGGTTTAGACAAGTACGATATGCAGAAGTTTCTTTTACTGATAGTAGAGAGATGAGAAGTTACGCAGTAATGTGAATGAACAGTGGTATTTAGATGATTAGATTTTTGAGGGGCTATATTTAAACTGAGGCATTTGTGGCTCTCGTACAGCACTGGGTTTCCTCCTGAGTCCCTGACTAAAGAGAGGAAGGAACAATGCAAAACCTCAGACCATCAAGAAAATTGCAGCAAAGGCATTGATCCTCTGAACAATAGCTACATGACAGATGTGATGATCATTGCAGAATTACTTCTCTTCAAAGAGAGAAAGAGAGAGAGAGAGAAACAGACCTAACCACCCAACCAGCTGTGAAATGTAAGTGAGCCAGTGAAACGAGCGGAAACATTCAAAAGTTAGAGATCCTTTCAGATTGTTGTGGACCGCTTGAGCATTAGATGATTATGATTTGGCCAGCGTTAAATCACAACTAGAGCCTGTGTGGGCTACGCATCAGTATTGACTGCAGTGAGTCACCTTACAGTGTAAACAGCAGATCTTAGAGCCAACTCAGGGTTTTTGAAAGTGATCCAAAATCCACAGAGACGATCATCAAGGCCACACATACATCACACACACAGCACAGACGGTGTTTAGCACGCAGCAGGCAGAGGGGCTGAGGGGGTGTGACAGGGCCAAGAGCACTTAATGAAAGAATCACTGATAGCTGATGAAGAGGTGAGTGGCCAATGGCAGCACAATGACACAAAAATGACACATTTGATTTCTCATCAAACATAAATGAACCTTTTAGGCCTTTTAGGTGTGGAGTGTGTAACATCAAACTTTCACTGTATGCTGTCCTTAAGTCACACTACTGCAGTTACTGTGCAAACAATCCCTATACTTTACAGCGCCTACATTTGTACAGAATGACAAGTAATTAATTAATGATTTGAGGTGTAATTAAGAAATGAACAATTTAGGCTCTCATCCATTATCTCTTTACTGATTGCATTTAAAAAAAATTACTTCAAAATAGTAAAATATGCATAAAAAATTCAATTTAGCCGGCACCCAGTGCCCACATCTGACACAATCACTTTACACATAAGAGAGATCATACAAGAACAGTGAAAAGTTCAACAGTAAACTCACAACATGAAGTGACAGAAATAAACGAGGTAGATGTAAATTAAAACTTTACAAGCGGGTGCTGATGGCCATTTATGCTGGCTTTTAAAACGAAAGGATGCAGCACTTCGTGAAAAGCTGGGTTTAGTGGGAATAAACTTGTGCTACAGTCATCAACACTGCAGGTCACCACAAGAGCGTATTTCTCATCGGATGATTAAAATTTCTGAGAAAACACTCAGACCTGTACCTGCCATGGGCTGCAGCCACAGTGAAGACAGGTATAAATCACTACGCTGTTTGCTGACAGTGCACAGTAACTCTTGAATACTGCAGTGCACACTCCTACAGAATCTCCCATTCAAGACGTTTCAGTTCTCCTTTAGCAACGATATGATCTGAGCTGTGATGAATACTGAATGACTGCCTGCGTGCCAGGTGTTTGGTACCCTTTACCTCTGGATCTGTCAAAGCTGCACAGGTTGGTCAGTGAGAGGAGACTGTGGGATGAATAGAAATGACTCTAAATAAGACGTCAGATGCTATGATGTGGCCCAGGTTCAACATGGTGTTGGCCCTGCACTCAGAAGCTGTGCATACCACTGATTAGACACATGCGAGCTCAGAGCCACGAGGCTGAGAGCGTGCAAAGCTGACTTATAGTGATGCGGACTGCGGTGCATTCGTTACCAGAGTAAGCTACACACATCACCCTGCCTGCATAGGCTACACGGTGGAAAATGGACGCCTAGCATCAAGCGACCACTACAGAGAAAACTCAGCGGACTGGGACACAAATCACACATTAAGACGCACATTCACACACGCTGAAATAACTCTCCATCCTCGGAGAAGTGGCAGATCACCTCAGCAAATGCAGCAGATATTTTAGTCTCAACACCTGCGGTGTGAATGCAGGCAGATTTTAAAACGAGCTATTATAATGGCATCATTTGCATAATAGACGTTGCAGTCGCTAATTATAGGCCCGCGCAAATAGGTGGGAATATTATCATTCAGCATTTAATCAGCGAGGTGGAACAAGTCTAAGAAATATTATTATTCTTTACTGGAATTATGATATCAACACTGTCAGTAGTGGGCTAAGTTGCAGGCAACGTGAAACAAATCAATGTGTTATGAAAATTACAATGAATGAACTGTGATTTACTAGGCTGCAAAGTAAAAACAATAGTGTCACAGTGTAATTATAATCATGTAAAAAAAAAAAAAAAAAGCTTGTAGTGGTCTTACCTGCAGGCTTTTTATTTCAGAGCTTCGCAGCGCGTTGCACTCCCAGAGAGAAGGGGATGGAGGGAAAAGGAGAGAGGGGGTGGACGGTGCTAAATAACGGGTCTATCGAGGCAAAAAATAAATAATTAAATCGAAGGGGTGATTAAAAATTATGAAATTACGAGCAAAAAGAAACCCCGAGTGAATTCTCAGTTCCCGGTTAAATTTAATTCAGTCTGTGATGGAAAAGGGTTGAACATGCATAAAAAAGGCAAATACAAAACACGTCACTGAACACGGATTTGTCTACAGTGGATGTGGCCGCTGCTTGTGTGTACTCGGGGAGAATGCGTCTCCCCCTCCCCTCCGGTTGGATGAGCGCTCGCCCGCCTGTCTGCTCCTCTATCTATTTCTCCCACACTGAGCTCGACGCGAGCAACTTGTCGCATCCCACTAAAACTCCACACTAACGTGAACGACGATGGATAATCGACATAAGATGAAATCTCCCACACTAGCCTATGTTGTGCTACGAGATCACGACGAAGGCATGACCCCCCTCATCTCCCCTCCTCTCCCTTTTCTCTCTCTCCTATATTGAGGGAATTGGTCTGGATGTGCTTATTGGAGCGTGTGCCGCACGCGCAGGGCTGCGCGCTTGTAAGTAGCCTATTATGACCAGGTTATAAGTGCGCGTGTGTTATGGATGTCGATATTTTTTGCTGGAGAGCGACTTGATGGAGCGCCAGTGGGACACTTTTCCTCTGTAGTGATGATGCTGATGATGAGGGCCGCGCTGGTAGTTCTGGGAAATGGAGCACAAGCGCAGCGCTGCAGAGAGAGAGGGAGAGAGAGAGAGAGAGAGGTTATATCAGGGACTCAAACATCCACAGGTTAATATCAGTGTATCAGCATATCAGCACAGACAGAAATTCATCAGAAGCTCTATAATATTTGTGGTAACTGACTAATATTACCAAACTATTTAATCAAATGACACTACTGATGCGGGGTCTCACTGCTGATGATATAGACTGGATTATGTCATGCACAGATCCATAAAAATGAAGCCAGAGTTGCTGGCCTCAAACAGCATTTAGGGTGCATAAAACAGAGTGAGCGAGCAATGACCTTCAATAGCTTCAAAATGGCTTTACTGCCCAGTTCAACCCTTTTCTCTCTCTCTCTCTCACACACACACACACACACACACACACACACACACAAACACGTGCACACACACACATAGAGAGGGGAAGAGGCAGAGCTGGATAGAGCTAATACAGACTGACAGGTCTTTCATGCAGTAATGGTGATGGTGAAAAGAGAGATCCACTCAAACATGCACTGCTACGCACACACACATAAAATGAAACACATATACAGACAAACAGAAGGGAAGGAAAACAGGAGTAAACACACGCTCGCAGTGTAAAGTACATTATTGCAGAAAAGTATCCAAACAAGCACGATTTAATCTCACTTGTTTACAGCTGCAGTCGGGCTTCATTCATCGGGAGAGACGCTCGCACACAGAAAACTCTCAGTCCAGATAACCACGCAGCAGAGTTTACACACTGTTCTAGTTTTATTGACCTGTGGATGTTTCATGTTGGATTTTCTAATGTCAAACAAGCACTCTACGCTTCATATACATCTACAGTATGTGCATATTTTGGATCTTGTGTTTGATTTTCATTTAGTCCTGGTTAAAATTTAAGGTAGAAAAACATGTATTAAATTGTTTTTTAAAAAGATTGATATGAGTTATGACTTATTTCCTCATGGGTCATAAACCAAAGACAGACTGTTACACTGAATGTATTATTAGTTCACCTACATGATGGCCTCCTTTTTTGTACTTTCTTTGTGACCTTGACCAAAAACTGGCATTTCTGTGTTACTGTGTAACACTTTTAAAGGAGATAATGTTCAGCATAGACATTCCTCCTTTGGAGACAGGAATAGGTTACATTTAAAGATTTTTCATTTCACCCCAACTGAAACTATTAATTCTCACAAATTTCTCCAATCTTTTAATCACAGTCTCGTTGTGATAAACAATTACCAACCACCACACAAACACGCATGCCAGCAAATGCAGCCATGCACAGGCACATGCATCCATACAATACTCTGATCAACTGTTGCCCTCAGACTGTGCTGGCGTGCCATGACTGAGGAGGCAGTCTGGTTAACACCCAGTGGTTCATTGCAGTTCATCCACTTACAGTGGTTCCCTCCATCACAGAGAGCAGCCAGAGTAACACTCTTTATGGATTATATTACATCAGGACATGCTCCAATCACATTACTACGATTTGCACTGCAATTCTTACCTACTTAGAGCAAAAATAATTAAACTAAAATGACCACATTTAAAACATCTAACAACAAAGGTGCAAACAAGGTGAAATTAACCCATATTAAAAGTTTTATTAATGTACAGCAGAGCAAAGTGAGTGACAGACGTCAACTCTTTAAGAACAGTGATCTTACCATAACTTCTACTGTATCATATAGCTCCAGATTATACAGCATCAGTCTTGTTGTAGCATTGGAAAGGATTTTCCCTTTTTTTTTTTTTTTTTTTTTACAAATAGGGTCTTTGTGA
>VUQI01028334.1:14155-29882 GCA_015106735.1 Paratilapia polleni
TTTTTACAAAGATGGTCATGTGCAAGAAGATCAGGCTTTCTGCAGAAGCAAGCACAGCTACACCCCTTTTATATAATCATGAAGCAAAGGAAAAGGCTGGGGTTAGACAGGGAAAAACAGAGAGTTGCAGAGATGAAAAATAAAGCAGTTTAAGAGATATCAAATGATTATTGAACAGTTCTGGGAATTAAAAAAGGGAAGTTATTTTCAGCTGCTTTATAGTCACAAAGGTCGTGAAAGTCTAAAGGTTAGTGAAGCAGACTTTAAATGACTGGAGAAATACTTCTATAACAGCTACTAATGAGGTGCCCCTGAGCAAGGCACTTAACCCCCTAAATGTAACAGCACCTACAAAGACAGTTGCAGTTACACTGGGCTTGATCTTAATTTAAATGTGTGCAACTGCATAAACCAAAACAAAAAACAAAAAAACAGGGGAGTATATAACCATGCACAAAGGCAAAATATGATATCACAATGATCTCACTTTAAACTCTCCCCTGTGAGCTATAGTTTTCATCCCACACATGCACTGGAGGACATCAGTGTGTTTCCCTCTCCAGCATCACAGTGATCTTTATAATCAGCCAGTACACAATATCACGGTGGTTTAATTCTCATTACAGAGATATATCATATTGTGAGTGATGCACCTTAAAACAAACAGCAAATATGCCTATTATAAAGTAAAATATGACTATTTCTGATGTGCAGGTTCTTCTTGACTTGCTCTGGGTTTTGTGATACTCTGCATCATTTAACTTGAAACGAGCGTTAAGCTTCTAGAACATTTGAAAAAGCATTTACAACATTTTACAACCACCACAAAATAACCATGTGTGGGTCAAAGCATCCTAGAAGAAGAACCTCTGATATCTGCTGTTACATACCCACTTCAGGAATAACTTTTCAAGAGTCCATCCCAAAGAGAGATGCAAGAGTTAATTAATTCATAGTTTATTAACAGAAAATTAATCTGCAACTATTAAAATTTATAAATCACGTTAGGCATGACTGAAACATAAACTGCATCATTCTCTGTCTCTGTCTTCTGCTATGTGAGGCTTTTATGCTTCCTGTGTGAGAGCAAACTGAATATCCTGAAATATCTGGAACTGCTATGGAAAATTATAACAAATCTTTAGTCACTCAGAGATTAATCAACACATGGAAAGAGATCAGTATTATACTTTTGGTTTGTCGTGTTTTTTCATATTCTAAACACACTGCGTGATAATGGAGCACTAATGTTGTCACAAATCCCCACTAAATATGTTGCAATAATTAAAAAACAAAATGTGTTCCCTTTGATGGCAAGAGTCACAGAAGACCTGCATGTCAAAAACAGTGCCGCTGTTCTTTAAGCAGCAAGTACAAATGTAATTAATACTTCATCATGTAAATTTTTCAGATAGATATTTACAGCTACAAAGCTTTAAAAATCTTTATCAGTCTTTAAAGTATATATGTTAATCCTGTTTTGAAACCCGCGTCTTATCACTTCATACATTCCTTAAATTCACCATAACTTACAGCTTCTATCCTCTGTGCTGCACCAGCCACAGACACACAGTGGAGGTCAGGGAAGAAGGAAGAGTGCATGAGAAGTAGTGAATCAGACCCACTGCTGGTACAGGGTCAGTGCAGGACAGTGGCCAGTAGAGGGCATCAGCCCCCCGTATCACTGATGGGTGGTTCCTCCTTCAAACCAGCATGCGCTGCGTCCTGAGGGCATGTTGTTGGTTGTGGTGTGCCTGTTGCAGAGTCTTCCTCCAAAGCATAATGAGTCAGACCTTTCCTTGGTGTAATTTGTGCCAAAGCTTCACAAGCTTTACAATTCACTACAGATGTCCTCATGAGCAATTATGTACAAGAAGTTAGAAATTTGTATCTTACACAAATATGTAAAACAATAAGTTGATTTCTCCCATTGGTATTTCATTGTATCATCCATTTCTTTGTTTTTTCTTTTTTCACAAAAATTAGCAACATTCATATACAGTGTTCTCAATTCAGAATTACTTAATTTTTTAAAACTATTTTTAATTCATAATATTGATAATTCTACCTTGATACTGTGAGTTATGAAACTGGATTGATGATGTAACAAATTCAGAGAAGACAAGAGAACATTTAACTCCATTTACCATTTGGTAAAAATGTACATAGTTCATGTACTAGCATAATTATGCATGTAAAAAAAAACCTATATGAATTCTCAGTCTTTGTGAACAGTGTTTTGCATTGTACATTTCCAAGTGCATACAAATTTCCTGCAGCACTGCAGTATCTCTGTATTATACCGCAGCCCCTCGCTCTGCCTGCCTCACTCTCCCTTGCTTGTATCTTCTCTGTCACTCAACCTAACCTTTTATTTCTTTCTAGGAAACACTTTTTTCCCCATTTATTTCTTCCCTTCTTCCATGTTTCCTTGTGTTTGTTTCTCTCAGTCCACTGTTTCTGTTAAATCTTCCATTTCAGTGTCCAAAATTTCCTTTGATCTTGGTTCATATTTGCTCCACAGCTAACATTTGAAAAAATATTTGGTTTCCCTCCATCTCCTCTGACATGATCTGTGACTCAAGCTCAACATTTACTCTCATCACATATAAATGTACATGATTATGAAGAGTCAGTGCCTCTGCTCTCCTTCCAGAAGCTCCTTACTCCTAACAGGGGGAGGCGCTCATGTGCACATGTGTGTGATAATGAGGGGGGGGTACAGGTGATGGAGGCATGGCCATTGGAAGAGCCTGGCCTTGGGGATGTGAGGAGTGTGACCTGGGCAGGGTGTGTGTGGAGGGATAACCGGTAGACTGCGGGGGCATTTGGTAGCTCCCTGCAGAAGAAGAACCGGAGGGCGGGCTGCCCTGGCCGCCCGTTTGGAGGTTGCTTTTTGGTGGGGCTGCCGGTGTCTGGTTGAGCTGTATGGAGATGTCGCTGGAAGCCTCGGAGGTGCTGCGGCCTCGTTTCGGCGGAGGCCATGAAGAGTCTGGTTGGAGGAACTGGCCGCTATAGTCGCTGCTCTCAGACAGGCGGGGGCGGTAGAGTGCAGGGTGGGGACGGTACATCTCTTCCTCTGCATAACGTTTCATGAACAGATAGACTGACATCACACCGGCCCCCTAAAGAGAGTGAGTGAGATAAGAAAGCAGTTGGAGATGAAGCGAGATTATATTTGACAGTGAGAGGGGTACTTTGTTCAGAGACAAAATCAAACTTCAAAGAAACAATTACAAGCGGCTAGGAACGTTGAATGTGATTATAAATGATTAATAAAGAAGACGTGAAGAAAGATGTTTAAAGAAGAAGGATGATTTAAATTCATGTAAAATAAATTTAAAGGTAAAAAAAGAGGCAACACAAGGAGGTAAGATAAGATGTGGAAATATTGGAGGAGACAGTTAGTTTGCACTGAATTGCCCACTGCACCACATTAAGAGCAGGGCCGCTGATGACAGGAGAGAGGCAGGTGCAGGAGGGGGAGGGAAGAAGGAGGGAAGGAAGGGACATGTGAAGATAAGCATAGGATTCACGTGAAACTGCACCATGCATGAATTCACACATGAGCACAGTTGCACACAAACCCTGCAGTTCTGCATCATAACCACTGATACCGCACATTACCTTCAGAATACAGATCATCACACTCAGCAGGGAGTACCTGCACCATAGGAATGAAGATACAAACTGTGTGTTGCGTCCGTGTGCAAACAGATACTCAAACGCACACTATAGCCCCTTTCAGGCATCTCTCTCTTTCCATTAATCTCATTTTACAGTGTCGGCTTCATTTCTTTAAGACCACATGGTCACTTTTTCTTAAAATTGTTTTGTCAGTCTTTCTAAGTTGGACCTTTCAAGTTTCAACTACATCCAGTCACATTACAGCATAGGCACGCACAAGATTACGACTTCACATATCTCTTATGTGTCTTTGTAAGTTGCTCACCTCACTAAAGAATGCTCTAAACAGCATTACATTTTGTATATTTGTAATGTACAATAACATGGGGACATTTGTCAGTGATGCATTTTTGCTATTCCAGATCCACAAGAGAGGTCTTTCTCTTGGAGCCTGCATGTCAGGGTGGGGCACAAGAGCAATTCCTAAAGGGAACAATAAAGGTGCTGGATTGCACTGGCATTTCTATAGCACTTTAGACTACAAAATTACATATTCATACGGCACTTTATTCTAAGCACTTCACCTGCTTCATATCCATGGCCAATTTAGAATCAACAGTTAACCTAACATATGTGTCTTTGAATCGTGGAAGGAAGCTGTAGTAACCAGAGGAAACCCATGCAGGCACAGGGAGAACATGCAAACTCCACACAGAAAGGCCGCAGCTGACAAGGAGATTCAAACCCAGAAGCTTGTTGCTGTGAGGCGGCAGTGCTAACCACAGCACAACCATGCCACACAAAAATATACAGACAAAATTTAAACTAACATATAGGATAACTGGTAAGTGCTGGGGATGTATAATTAACACAAGTGCTTTCAGTGCATTATTATTAGTATATCACTTAGCATCATATATTTGCACACTCTGATACCAGACACCTAAGACAGGAATGGGAATCTGGACATGTACCCGATGTAGTGGGAATGTCTGAATGAAGCAGTGAGGAATGACAGTGACTTATGTCTGAGTGACAGAATGATGTCACTTTAACAAATAGATGAAGCAGTGTTATGTATTTCAAATCTGAAAAGGACTTCTCACTCTCTTTCCCATATTGTCTCACTAACACATGCAGACTGACCTCTTTGAGTAAGAAGGAAGAGGCAGCGAAGGCGAAGGACCAGCCATAGTGGTAATTGAAGAACTGCTCGGGCTCCCTGGGACGGTTCATCACCTCGTCATTAATACTGGAGATGTAGAGCACCAGCCCCACCACTAGACTGAGGCCTGCACACAGCACATTAACAATGACACAGAATAAGAGGAAGAAAGACATTCACATGCAACAGAGAGCGGAGAGGCCAGTATAAAGTGATCCAGACAGCTGCACCAGTGTGTGGAGAGATGTGGAGCGACCACGCTGACTAATTAGCTTTCAAAATACTTACATTGATAAAGAAATGGGAGAGACACCAGAGAGAGAAAGAGAGAGTCATAATGACAGACAGATAATTTCATATCAGTTATTAAAAAAGGGGATTCACAAAGACCTTTTTACTTTTTTTCCCTGTTAGAATGAAAACAATCTTTTTAAAAAAAAATCAGTTTGTAAAAATATTTATTTAGAGCGTACTCTCACGGTGGATTACTTTCAGTGGCAAATGTTTTAAAGTGGAACCTACATAATTGCATAATTAACGTGTGATTATGTTCAGGCTTTTGAAGCACTTGGGTAAGACTTTGATTAAAAATAAAAAAATTAACGCAACGTATCATGTCAACCTTGAGTTTTTTAAAATTTAACCATGACAGCAGTCTTTTCCTAACTTTGTGCATTTACACATAACCCCATAAAAAGATGAAAAATGCTTTAGTTGCAATGACTGGATGATGTATTGCAAGACACTACAAGGAAACACATTCAATTTTGAAATGTCAGTCTGCAGATATGTTCTGAATGAACACAGTGACATGTATTTAAGTAGACAGCATTTTAATTCCACATTCTTGTCAGGCAAAAAAGGAAATGTTCATTACAAGATTTTCTCATTATGTTAATTGATAACATAATTCACTAAGACAGATTGGCAACCTGTCCAGGGTGTACCTCACCTCTCGTCCTATGACAGCTGGGATAGGCTCCAGTCTCCCCTGCTTGGATAAGCAGCTAAGAAAATGGATGGATGGAATAGCATAATTCAGGTGGCATATGGTTCTCTTAAAATGACTGCTGTTTCTGATTAGGCGTATGTAAGGATATTTCTTCAAATTAAACAATTTCTCGCTATTTATCTCAAGGGCCATTAAACTGTCAAATTGTATAAATCTCTGGGCTTGTACAGTTGTAATTATGTTTGTCTTGAAAATCCCATTAAAGAAGTGCTGAAAAAAATGTTGAAAAGGAAAAGGTAACGAAAGAAAGAACAATTCTGGCATTCTGGCAGGACCAGTTTTTTAAGCAATCTAAACAGAACTAATGCAGCATGCTATGAAAACTTTAGTGTGTTAAAGTTAAAATTCTGTATAATCACTGTGTGGAAAACAGAAGTGCCTTTCAAAAGTGAAAGAACAATCTCGAATCATCCAAAAGCATCCCATACAACATTTAAACTTCTCTTTTTCCAGGAACACTTACCTGCTCTCCACATTACTTTGGATATGTTAAATTTATGAGATACAACATATGGCCAACATCAAAGAATCAATATTCAAAGACAGCTGCACGCTGTAAGCAGTGAATATGAATATTTCACTGCAACATTCAAGTGCACCACAGGGCTGTCAAGTGGTTATGCCCTCAAAAATGAATGGCTTGGTTTCGTTGTAGATTTAAATTTGAAAAGCACAGAAAATGCAGAAACCATGCTACTGTCAATCCTGCAGCAGAAGCACATCTTTATCTTTAAGTTAATGCCAGAAATCCAGAGAAACACACAGGCACGGGTACAGTGAGAGGAAGGCAAAGAAAATGAGACAAAAGGGAAACAAATATGAAGGTAAATGGTGCAAGAACACATGCATATGCAGCTTGTCTGTGGTATGTTTGTGGGAGGGAGAGATAAACAAAAAGTCACAGAAAGAGAGGGAGGGAGACAGAGGGGGAGAGAAAACGACATCAGCCTCTAACCAAGATTAAACATCTGTGGCCCTGTGCTGTTTTTTGTTTTTTTATTTCCTGCACTGAATTATGTTATATTAACTAGAACAGGGTGTCACTGCACCCAGCCTGCCGATACAAACTACAATATTTACCGGACTACTGCGTCAGGCATGCCAGCAGAATACCCTTTCACACACACCACTGCAGCAACAATGACTCAGAAATAATATACTCTGAATGAAGGGGTGAGAAAAAAAGGAGGAGGAAGGAGAGGGACTGGGGAGCGAAGATTGAGTGGGGGTGTGTAGTAGGGAAAGCAGGAGGAAGGCACAGAGAGGCTTAGTGCAGCAGCGTATGTAAGCAATTTGATACACTTGCCCCTTATTATCACCCTATTATCAAAATAAGGCATAAAGTAAAACACTGTGACACTCTAACAAAGGCTATAAACATTATCCAACCTCCATTACATAACATTTATTATCCTATATACCCTTTAATACCAAGTCCCTGCAATGGCATGTCGAAGCCATCGTATCAGACTCTGTTTGATGCTCCTTTGAGCTCTGCAGTGGTGCTCCCTCCTCAAAAGTGCATGTCGAAAGAAACAACAAAGAACATGAGCTCCAATTTGGCCACTGACAAGTCAGACTGAGCCCAAGAAATGGGAACATTACAGCCATCTGCTGTTCAAGATGGCTGACTGCACTAATGAAGGAAATCCAGCTGAAAAACCTGCTTATGCTCTTTAAGAGATATTCAAAGTTTGTTTTCACACACATGTTTTTTTTTTTTTTAAATATACCATTAAAATATGGAGGTAAGGCTACTCCTATTAATCAAGTTTCATGCAAGGCATAGTCAAATGAAAAAAAAACCTGCTGGAATATTAAAAAAACAAATCCTTTATCTAATGACAGTCTACACACCTGTATCACAGACCAAAAATAGAGCCGTGTTGGAGTCTCTCCATGTGTGACAAAGGACACATCAGGCTGCTGTAATCAATCACAGAGTGAGGGAGCGGTGACAGCAGGACATGAGTAATGGGGTCCCACCTGAGAGGATGAAGAAGATGCCGGACACAAAGGCCAGGATGGTGCGCTGAGGTCGGATGTGTCCAATGTTACTGATGACGAAGGCAGTGAAGACGAAGAGCAGCGACACCATTGGGAAGGGCGTGGCTGTACGTACCATCTCTGGAGGAAGGAGAGGTCACAGTGTTAAATGTAGGCTATAGGATGTATCCTTAAACCTTAACGGTGATGATGGTGTTGACGGACCCTAAGATATCTAAATTAAGTAAAATAAAGAAGAATAGGTTTAAATTTTTATATTTTATATGTATTGTATGTCTCATAAGACTTGTGTCTCATACATGAAAGTGTCCTCTTTTGTAATTTTCTCATACAACTTAATTAGAGGAATTAAGTATGACTCAAATAAACATTATGTTGCATGAACAACATGCAAAAAGGGGCCACTGTCATGGGTAAAGTCCTGTAAGACTTTCTTATAACTTTTGCACTTGGACAGAATGGGAATTTCCTATATTTTTTCCTTGAAATCCTTGTAGTTTTTTTCCTATTTCTGTCCCTTCTCCCTTTTCCTTATTTCTTCTATGGAAAGTGGCCTGCTTTTCACAAGATATAGATACATTTTTTACTTTATCTACAGAATTACAAATGTAAAATGCTGCTAGGATGTGACAACAGAATATAATATTATGGCTATAAGAATATGGAGTTAAATCACTTAACTTCAACTTTTCAGTAAATTTATTGGTACTCTACTTCAATAATAAAATAACTGAATTTTCACTACTGCCTGAATATGTAGGATTGAACCCAAAATGTGTTGTACTGCATGTAAAGTCTTTTATATATATTAAAAAAAAATAATACCTTTTACTCAAATTCATCTACTAACAAAACAATTGCTGATGAATTTTAACACTGATGAACTGTTGCTGCTCTAATATTATGTTCAAATATCAGTACCCACAACCAGTCAGCAGGGGGACACAGCTGCAGACTCTCGTGCAGCAGATGAAGTGTGATATCACTGCTGTGTTTTACTCACTCAGGATGTTTGCCGTGTTTTCAGTGGTGATCTCTATATCGGGTTCGGTGAAGTACTCTGACGCAACACATCTCCCGTTTTCTGATCCTGTGAGAAGACACAGAAAGTGGAAAATGTTGGGGTTTGCTTTTAGGATCAAAGTTAGTGATGCATGAAGAAACACAACAAAACCAAGTGGGTTTCTGCAGTCCTGCTCACAGGTAACGATCATGTTTTGTGACAGCTATGATTCCAAAGGCCAAAGGCTCGCTATCTGTCTTTTCTCCCCTTCCTGCTCTCTTGCTCTGCTGGCCTATTCTATCTCTTTGTGTGTGTTTGCTGGTGTGATGATATTCACATATGCACAAAAATGTACCAACATCACTTGGACAAGTGTGTGTCATTATCAAATATGAATTCAGTCATCCTTTGCATACACACAAATGTTGTATCTTCCTACCAGCCACAAAGCAAACTCTCCAGAGGCCCGAATGCAGCGCCATCTTCACCTCCTGGCTCTGGTTCTGCTGTAGGATGATTCCCTCCACCATTATAAGCCAGTAGTCTGTGGACACGGCCACCCCCACCAGCAGCAGTCCGCAGGCTCCAAACACTGTGGACAGGATGGTCAACGCCCGGCTGCTACACGAACTCATCTGGAGGCCAGGATGAGAGAGACACATCAAAACTGCAGACAAATATATAGGTAGATACGGGAAGAGTCACACAGGGGAGGTCATTAGAGACAGGGGAAACTCTGAGACAGACATGTGACATGCACACATGGGGACAAACAGCTACAGGCTATCCTCCTGTCTTGCCTTGTTATTGCTAACGATGAGTTAGTGACACGTTCACTGGCAACCAATCCTGTTAAAGGTTAGAGAGGAGCCAAGAAAACAGATGATGACTTCACCAATAAAATTAGGCAAGGACTTAAAAAAAACTGAGCAACAGATACTCAGATTAGAAAGGTGAGGCAAGGCGAGGACCATGTGACTCACACATGGTCTTTCTGTGACTTAGTTCTGGTTGACTGAGAAAGACTTCTCTGAAAATCCAATGAGCATGCTGTCTGTATAGGTTTAAGAGTCTCTGTGCCTGTGTGTGTTTGCTTGTGGCTTTTCAGCCATCAGCCTTTGCTTAATTTGGAAACTTGTTCAGTGTCATCAGCTTAATAAGTGATAGAGTACATGGGAAACACAGAGCACGTTGATGTTTTCACCCTCATTTTGTTGCATATTATTGGTTATACTGGAAAGTTCATTACAATAATGAAGATGACCTGCCATTTCCCTTCAGTCTGAGAGTTTGAATATTTTACTTTGATTGTTATTCAGTGCAGTGTTTGCAAAGGTGGGATTTCACTGTGAGACGTGGGTCTGACGTTCCTTTTTTTTTCTTTCAAAATTTCATATTTGACCCCCTTGCTTTCTTATTAAAATCTCTTTAAATGTTGTTTGCCACTGTAGTCCAGATAGGAGGAGAGAGGAGAGAACAGCTTTCAGTTATTACACTGCATAACATGTGCAGCAATAAGCCTAACGAGCAGACGTGAGTGCCTGCCAGACGTTTTTCACCCTGGGTTTTTCCTTACCTTGTTAGCAGATGTTGTTGGAGGTGTATAGAGAGTGACTCACCTGCAGACACTCCCACTAATTAATGGTGATGTTTGCATTTTTACACTTTCCCCCACATATGATAATACACTGTTTAAACATTTTTAATTGGTTTTCTTAAAAATAAAAAAAAATAAAAAGGTTTCTCCAGGTTTAGACATCTAATTAGGTGCTACTGGCAGCATTTGAAGTTACTTAGATACTGAAGATCTGCCAGCAGTGACTGGCATTTATCAGCAGCTGCATAGTT
This sequence comes from Paratilapia polleni, assembly GCA_015106735.1. NCBI lineage: Eukaryota > Metazoa > Chordata > Actinopteri > Cichliformes > Cichlidae > Paratilapia > Paratilapia polleni. The sequence goes on from VUQI01028334.1 coordinate 24,818, forward strand.
TTTTAGTCTGTACATGGATGCTGTGACTTTCACATTCTTGCAATCTGTGTAGCTATTAAGCTAAATTAAATTAAATCTGACAAAGTAATAGAAACATTAGATACACAGTGTATTCTGCCATAAGCCACTAAAAACTACTGTGGTGTCCCAGTACTTACCAAGGAAACATCATTATACTGTGCTGTGTTCATCCTGAACTATGGACTGGAGGTAGAGCACAGAGCACATTTGATTTTTGCCACAACAGGAATGGTTTTTCACTCTTACGCCATCTAGTTTTGGCGATCTTGTAACAACTCAAGCCTCACCTTCTTGTTCTTACGGTAGCTGACAGGAGTGGAATCATCCACGTTCTTCGGCTGATGTAACACAGCTGCTTTAAGGTTTAAAAAGTGTATATTTGAGCCTTTCCTCAGCATATCACTGCTGCTCTGAGCTCTTATTTGAACTCACAGTCTGCACTCTTTCACAGTCATTAATAAAATCTCCACAGTTTCTTGCATCATTCCCTGTAAATCCTGACCTCCTTTTTTTGCACAAAAATTTGCAGATCAATTATTCACAGATTTCATCTATTTAAGTGTAGCATACGATGATACATTTGCTCAGAATAATAACTTAAAAAATAACGTTTAGGGTCACGAATTAATTTAACACCATGGACCATTTATCATGCACCTTTGAAAGCTGTGACAACAGAAACTTTAATGTCAAATAATGACTAAAACATGAGAACCACTTTATTATTCCACTCTTTCTTTGTATGACAAACCTTTGAGTCTTTGAAAAGTCTGGTTACAAAAGAAGCAGTCTACTGGGGAACAAACTCTTAAAGATTAAGCCTGGTCTCGTCTTATCTGGACACCCATTGTGGGAGATGTGACCGCTATAGATGTTCCTTCAGTTTCTATGCAGCAGCGGGGATGAATAGAGCTTCTTTTGTGAGCTAGGCACAATAATGATGTGTAAGAACAGAGCTGGGTGATGGTAAAGGGTACACATTAGAGAAATAGTCTGAGAAATGACAAGTTTGGGCATCTGAAAGGCTGACAGAAGCAGATGAAGTAAGGAGTGAGTTACTAATGGGGCAGACAGAAGTGAGGAAGTACCAACCACAACCACAAAAAGTCCAGTCAGACAAACACATAAAAAATGTAAAGCCACAGAGATTAAAAGGAAAACGTACAAGATATACAAAAGGCAGGATGAAAATTGGGACTGTCATCTGACACACAAGGGAACAGCTGAAGATTTTATATGAGCTTAAGCTGCACATCAGTTTCCTGCTGCCCTGTTCTTAACTTTCCTTCTTTAACCAGGGAGTCTAAATCAAATGTCAGTCCAATTGCTGCTGCTGCTGCTGCTGCTCCTGCTATCAGTGGACTGGTGCACAAGAGTTTTGAGCCAGTTTGAAGTTCAAGGCAAGGTCACAGTGAAATCAAAAACAACTCACTAAAATGACATAGCATGACTGGAAGCACAGATGGATGAGGTATAAAGATGATCAGACAGCAGAGAGGAGTGGGTCTCAGGAAGGAATGATCACACCTTCTAACAGTTGGAGGATGTGCCAAAGTGGTCAGAAATGAGTGTGAATCAAATGGAGTTGCAACACTGCGCACATAAGTGGATGTGCCCGAGTGACTCTTCCAGACTTGTTCAGCACCATGGACAGCAGCCCCCTTTCTAGCACAGACAGCCAGTCATAGGAACACACTGAAATCCAACAACAACAAAAATACAACCTACTGGTTCATGAGAGGTTTGGATAAGAATTGAAAGACTGATTTACTGTGTTTGTATCATCCCAGAAAGTCCTCTAGAAGAAATAAGCACTTAGACTTGGGATTGGGTTTGAGTGAAAAAAGAGGGGGAAAAAATCAGTTTCCCTGTTAGATTTGTGATAACAATCCCATTTTAGTGCTCTGACACAGCCCCCTCAGCTCCTTCATCCAGAAAGTAATGAGCCAATTGAATTGGTTAGATAGGAGCCACAAGGGGGACAAAAGGTTTAATTCACTCCAATCTGTCACAATCTACAGACTGACATCACCTCTAAGCCTCTCAGGAAAGAGGCACCAAGAGAAAGAGGCAGTGATGGAAAAGAGGAGAGGTTGTGAAGAAAACATCCGAGCTCAAAAAGCAGCAGAAAGAAGAGAAGATGAAGGGACCTATGTTTGTAGAGAGTTTTAAAGACAAGCACAGCAGGACTATATGGAGAAGATATAGGTTAACACAGGGAAAGACCTTGGCCCAAAAATTACAAGGAGTACTCGACGTGGACGCGCAGGACGGGAGTCCGCGTACGCTGAATTAAAAGGTGTGCTAAACAACCGGTGTGCACTGTTCGGCGTTTCAAAACCAGCCTTAGAGAAATCAATGAAACCACTCATTAGGAAATAAAAGACTTCGTGAGAACTAAACGTAGATATCATGACTCAGTGGTAGGGTTTACTCATGATTTCTGCGCAGCTATACTCCTAAAACCACTCGCACCATTTTTCACGGAGCAAAGCGGATAGGTAAACACTGACACTATATTTTTAGATAAATACATGCACTCAAAATGACATCCTAGCACTGAGCGACGCAGCTATATGCGCATCTATACGGGTTTGTTTAGAAACACCCCCCTCCTGCTGTCACACACTCACACACGCGGAGTTTGGAGACGATAAACACAGAGCAGGGGACATGTGAGCGACTCACGTTGAAAAACTGGAATGGGTAAATAAATAGAGCTGCTTAACGACTTAGCTGTCAGGTAAGAACATTTTTTTTTCTTTTCTGTGCGCTCCCAGAGGAGCACCAGCGGCTATCTTTACGCTAACACGACTTGAGGACGCCTTATGAATTTCAGCTCTTTTCACAGCTGTCACCGCACACATGCACGTACATTTTAAGTCGGGTTAAAAACGGGGGCGTCATGATTACAAGTACTACCAAAAGACGCATAACTGCAGATATTCAAAGAGGGAAAAATACTCACCGTGCCACCAGAGTCGTGCGCACACGTCAGTAGCCAAGAAACCTCACACCAGGGAGGCTTGGTGGATTTTGGTCTCTCTCCCTCTCTCTTCCCCTCTCTCCTTTCTTTTCTTCCCTTTCCTTACTCTCTCCCTCTCTCTCTCTCTCCTCTGTGTGTTTTCCCTTAAGCCCCCTTACCCATCCTCTAAATTCCTCACTCTCTCTTTCACTCAGTCTGTCCCAGGCACTGCGGTGGATCGGTTCAGGAAGCTACTTTGGCTACCAAAGAGACATACTGTAGCAGGAGCAGGGTGGTAAAAGTGTTGGAGAGGGAGAGAGAGAGAGAGAGAGAGAGAGAGATGGGGGAGTGATGTCAAACCGCAATATCTCATTTTACTGTATAAACTGTAGTATAGTAATGTGCATACACCCTTTTTACGTCTATTTTTTTGTCACATTTTAAATCATTTTATTTTTATTTTTTAGCACTTTGAAATTATACAGTTTTGCATTCATCCTCCACAAACGTTGCCATACACATAAAGTTTGTATAAATTTCTTAATTTCTCACCTTTTAAATTAAAAGAATAAATAATGTGCATAGTGTAAACCCTGTATCCTTACAACTTGCTCAATATTTTACTCACATAATGAATAGTAATATTGAATTAGATAAATATAATAGGTATACAACAATTTACAAGAAACTTCTTCATCCAAGAGAAGTCAAGAGAAGGTGAAAGAAAAAGGTTGAGGAGAGTGGAAGATGAGTTTCATTTGGAGTGGAAAGGGGAACTTAACTCCAAATTTCACCATTTGCACTATTAAGTATTGAATATAAACAGAAAAAATAAATCACATACCCTCAGAATTGTACAGTAGATAACTAAGGACTGGACAAAGACTTTCATTCAACCCCACAGTACAGATGAATATCAGGAAATGCGTAGTAACCTCTCCTTCCCTTTCTCCTCCTTCCCCCTCCTTCTTTGTCTCCTGTGGTCCGTGTCCCTTACTCTATTTTTAGCTGGCTGGTGGAGGATTCCTATATTTTTAGTAACGATATCAATAGTCTACAGCACACTCTGACCTCAGGGCATGAGTGAGAAAGAGAGTGAGAGATTAACAGGGTGAGAATAAAAGAGACTGAGGCATGATAGGAGCAGAGGAGGATAGAGATAGAAGCCGAGGAGGCAGTGGTGAAGAAGAGGGATGATATCATGTCACAGTGACAGTGAATGATGGACTGCACATACAACTCCAACCAGTGAGCGCTGGCAGTTTAGTTACACAAAAGCAGATGCTGTCAAGGTTGGAAAAAAGCTTGTGATGGAAGTTAAGAATCTACATCAGATGTAAAAGAAATAAACTGAGAAGGAAAAATGTCATTACACACTTTATTTTCTGTGGGACATGCTTCCATTTGACACTTTTCAGGACCGTACTGCAGATTAGAAACACATTACAGGCTATTAAAGAGCTTCATCTGTCAGTACAAAATATATCTGCAGAAAATCAGATGAAAGTCACTTTAACATAAAAGTCATGTATGAAGGATTTTTTTAAAGAAATAAATCAACACAAAGATCAAGAAGATTATGTTTTTTCTCCAGTAAAAATTTGTCTTTTATATGAGCTACAATTCCTATATATAAATAATGGATCACACTAGTTTTAGTTAGGTTTATTCTACTCCACATCCCTCTCACACATTCACTGCCTGAACACCATCAGCACAGTAAATAACCTATAAGCATAAGTCAGTTCATAATGTTGATGCAGAGGCCGAGAGAAGACAAGATACACACATCAACAGCCAACAACAGGAGTATTTCTAAGAGATACTAGCAACAACAATAAATTCTGACAAGTGATTTATGAAGAATGACATAAAACGATGCAGTAAAGCATTTACAGTGCAGAACTGACAGAAAAGACAAACAGAGAGGAACAGAGATGAAGGGCAGATAGAGAAGAGAGGGAAGTAGACAGGGAGATGCGAAGTTGATGAGATTTTAATGTGAAGGTCAACTTGTTATAACTCAGATCTCCACAGGGATATTAGTCCCATCATGGTGATGCTGGAGGGGCTGGGGGG
>VUQI01028334.1:29902-54005 GCA_015106735.1 Paratilapia polleni
GGGGGTGGCGGGAGGGGGGGGGGGGGGGGGCTTCAGAGGAGGAGGGAGTAAAAGAGGGATGCCTGAGAGGTGGTTTTGCTGGTTCAACAGCTACAGTAGCCCACTGAACAGAGGGGTCAGCATCTTCTCTGTGTGTGAGTGTGCTCACACGCCGGAGATTGCACTTTTGAGCGTGAGTATGTGTGAAAGTGCGGGGAGGGGGGAGGGAGCGTGACAGAGAGGCGTGTGGTGAAGACAAAGCAAGAGGCTGTGCATGTTTGCTTCTCAGCAGCTTCGCACAATATCACAAAATGAGACACTTCACTGGTGCTGTTTCATGATTTTTTTCCCATTAAGTTTATTTCAATGTCCTTTTTCCAGCACATAAAAACAAAACTATCAGATACATAAATTATCTATTGTACTATCTATTGATCATCATCTATTGTAATTATCTCATTGAAGGACTGTGTGCAGTGACATTTGACTTCAACTCAAGCTGAGCTAAAATAACCTTTTACAGTTGGTCACAATTGAAGGGGCAAACAGATGTGCACTTAAAGCAAAACGGTACATGAAAAAAATCACAGAGATACATTAAAGAAATAAACCATATTTCTGTGTAAAATGACCAGCTGGTTTATTAGATAAGAGCACGGGGATGGGATTTTTACACAGTATGTTTGCAGCCACCTGCTCTGTTCAGATAGGGCGTAATGACAGCACTGCTGTTATTTTTCCATGTATTGAACAGTCCCAGTCAGCCTCACTTTTAATTACTCCTAATCAATGCTGTGAGCACATCATTACGCAGCAAAAAGCTTTACGGCATACACCATATTAAAATCGTAAGTATATGTACCTGTACAAGCTAACAAGCCTCTTGTCTGGAAAAGACATTAAAAAGAGGCCTTTATTTATAAAACTAACAATTTTTTTTACCGGAGTAATAGGATGTCTGTAGTTGCGATGCAGATAGGCCATATTCCATAGCGTGCTCAAGAATAAAAAATGATGCTGTCATGTGAGGACTTCTGTCCGGTGACATTACAGTCTGAACAGTGTGAGCCTGAGTGGTTGGGCGCAGTGCTGTGGCCCACATCACATCGTGCTAACTGCATTGTTTAAGCATCTCAGTGGGTCATCTGAAGTCATTGGTGAGGTCGAGCCAGGCCAGAGGAGTCTGAATAAACGCTTCCACAGGACGCCTCTCTCCTAAAATAAATAAATAAATAACTAAAAATGGCTACCCGCTCAGTTTGCTTCATAGTCAAAGTGTCATTTAGCCAGAATAAAGAGCTAAGACAGTCACAAAAAACAGAGTGAGATAGGCATTCAGAAAGACACATTTTAGTCCTATTGATGCTGAGTAGTTGTAATGGACATTACACAATGCTAAACTGGAATTGACCTTTCAGGCAAAATAACAATAAGATGTCCTGTTTTTACACACTATGTGGTCTGTGTAGCTGCATGAGTATAAACCTGACTGGTAAAATATCATTGGTAAACTACATCTCTGCACAACATATGATGATCTTAGTTAAAGTAAAGGAAAGTAAAGTTTCTTTCTTGGATAGTCTAGTACTATAAAAATTAGTTGCATGCATAGAGATTATTTTTATCATGTTCATACAGTACACTACAGTACTTTTAGATCAAGTTAAGTCTTATAAAAAAAAAGTCTAAGATGGCACTCCATAGTACTGACTATGTTTGCAGTGTTGATACACATTCTGTGACGAGTGAGTTAATTGACATGCATCAAAGAAAGTGCCTGAATATCGAGGTGTCTTGGCATTTTCATGTAAACGTCAGAATTCGGTTATGAGAGGTGTAGTACTCGCTGCTAGCTCTCAGGTTCAAATTCTCTGCTATAAAACTACAATTGGAAGGATAACAGGGTAAACTGGGCAGACTTGGAACGCTTGCTGGAGCGGATTCGGGAGCCATTTTCAAACAGCAGTGAGAGGTGACGGAGCAAAGTCTGGGTTGATGAAGGAGAAGCCTTGGAAGTCTTCTTGGTTGATGGCTGCAAGTATATCCGGGTCTGAGGGAGTGAGCGCTGTTTGAGCAGCTGTGAAGAACTTGTCAAAGTTTTCACCTTTCCTCCCACCCTGGTGATGAAGAAGAAGGCATGTACACACAAGGCTGAGATTAGGGCACATGTTCACACATGCATGATTGCATCCACAATAAACTTTATCAAATGTTCCTCCTGAACAAAAACATTATATTAAAAATGTTAAATTATAAAAAGAATCCACCCCCATGTCTTCTTTCCGCACCCATACCTCCTTTTATCTCACTACAGAACCACATAGGAAGAAAGCTGATCACATATCTTCTCCAGCTGCCTAGCAGCATATGACAGCCATTCTGCCGAATGATATGAATCTCATTTGGCTAATGGGCCTGGTCTCTAACCCCTGAGCATACTCGGCTCACTCAAGGCACACCTCACCATCGGCCGGCGCACAGGCACTCTGGCAAGTGGCAGGCTAATGATGACATACATTTGCATATGGGAGGAGTAGGCAAGACCCCAAGGTCAGAAGGTCTTGTCTGTTATGACTGAACTGTCTGTTCCTGAGCTCTCAAAGCCCATCTAAGAACCAGAAGAGGTGATAAAAGAGAGGAAACAGAGGGGCAATGAAGGAGAGAGAGGGAGATACAGAGAGGAGAAGAGGGAATGAAAAGGCCAAGACAATGTGGAGGAAACATGAAGGGAAACGAGGGACAATGTGGGAGTCAGAGAAAAAGGAGACAGATGGAAGAAAGTGACAGCTCCAATTCCCTAAAAGTGTCCTTAGAGAGGCAGAGAAGAGAGTAGAAGAGAGAGAGGAGGAGGAGAAAGAAAGAAAGAAAGAACATGCAGTTCATCTGATTAACTGACAGTTCTGGGTTTGAAGGGTGGTGGGATCTCCAGTCTCTCCAGACGGTCCCAGTCAATCCAGCGGAAGAACGGATGCTCCCTGATCTCCCTCTCTGCATCCTCTCCTCCACCTAGGCGCTTGGCTGGGTGCTTCGTCAGAAGCTGAATCAAGAGACAAGGAAAGGAGAGGAGAAATGCAAGAAAAAGAAAATAAGCTAGGCTAATCATGTGTTGCAATAAATTACTTCTGCTTATGATCTGCCTCTGTTAGAGTAGCCAGTGTGCATGATAAGCTTTGCTTCATTTTGTAATATTATTCCGATTTTTTTCTTTAAATGTAATGTTATGTTCTGCAATCTAATTCCTTTGTTTACGTGCATGCATTTTTATTGTGCTTTCCTTTTGAAAAACTTTTACATTTTTGGGAAATATGCTTATTCACTTTTTGCAGGGAGATGAAGATCATTAAGATTCTCCTATCTATGCACTAATTATGAAGCTACAGCCAGCAGCCACTTAGTCTCACATAAACACTGGGGAAAAAAAATCAGAAACAGTTAGCTAGGCTCTGTTTGTGGGTAATGAAACTCAACTACCAGTACAAAAACATGGATAAAAACTGAGGTGTAAAAATAAAAAGTTATGTGCTGAAGAATAAAGTCTACTGCCTCTAGCATCATATCTAACAGACAGTTGTAAAAGTGGCGTGAGTCCAACTCTCTGTAAAAAGCAAATTAACATATTTCCTAAAATGCTGAACTATTCCTTTAGGCTGCCAACAACCAATCTTTTTTTCTTAATGTACACATTTTAAGGGTTATTTCATTTCCTGATTTACAGTACATAAACCTTTATCTTTACTGTGTGTTAAACGTTATATGTGAAATGAGAAATTAACTTACTCCCTTGCAGATAGCTACAGCTTCCCGAGAGAGATTTTTCGGGTATGAGACGCTCTGCTCCATGATGGACTGAAACAGCTCCTCCTCGTCAATACCATCAAATGGTGGCTTAAAGGAAAAGAGAGTGAGAAAGAGAGTAAAAGAGTTTAAGCACAGACCTGTGGGCAAATTGATAATGAATATAATGAAATTAAAGTTCTTTGAAAGTCTTTTGAAGTGATTACAAAGGACAAGCACTGGAGGCTTAAGGGTCTGTGCTCACTATTGTTGGGATTAAGCTGAGTGTTACCTGTCCTGCCAGCATTTCATACAGCAGTACTCCATAAGACCACCAGTCCACTGCTTTATTATAGGGCTGATATGCCACAATCTAAAAAGGATGGAGAGAATATGAGAAGGTAGAAATGGTGAAGAATGGCAGTGCAGAGATAAGGAAATAAAAAAAAGGACATGAAGAGTGAGGGAGGGCAGAGTTGTAGCAGCTGGCTGCTTGGATGATATGTAGCTACAAGAAACAGCAGGGGTGAAAAACAGAGAGAGAGGAAAGGAGAAAGTATGGCATTAGGGAGGGTAAATGTATGAATGAGCTCAGAAATAATCAACACACGGCTTTGGATTTGCGCTTGTGTTTGCAAGCTTGTGTATTTGTTTGTTTCCCCTGATGTGTGTGTGTGGGTGCCAGCAGGGGGGTGGTGTGCAGAGGGGCACGAGGGAACAATCCCCAGCCCCTGGGGAAATATATTGCAACTCTTCCAAAATGGCAGACACAGGAGAATCAATGGGTGTTTACATAAGAGAGTCAATACCCAGGGGTTCCACAGCAAGGTTTACAATATCAAAGACGTGCACGACAGTCATATCCCCACTTTCTCGCTCTCCTGTATCTTTCAGCTACAAGTCCACCAGCCAAGATGTGCCTTCACTCTTCCTCTGAAATAAATTGTTTATGATCACTTCACACAGAAAGGCGCACGTACACATTTCAAACAATTTGTAAGGTAAACATTATACAGGCAGACAGTTATATTTTGCATATCAAAAGGATGTCAAGCAAAACCACCTTCAGTTTTTCATTATTTCAGAAGGCTGATATCTGCACTGACATTAGTGACATCCCTTTTAGTCTTTTCAGTGCATCTCATTATGTTCACCTAATTTCAGTTCTGTCTTGAACCATAGATAGTTGCCCATATGAAAACTGAAATGGGATTTGTTTGTTACAAATACATACTGACCATTAAAACAAATTTTCCTTTTTTTCCCCTTTCTTTTTTCTGTGTAAAAAATACAGCAAAGAGCTGTATTTCCCATAGCTGAGCAAGGCTGTGAGCTTTTTGCTCACCTTTTCCTGTTGCAGCTCAACACAAACTCTTTGCTTGTCATTCTTTGACTAAAAAATCTGCAACTTTAAATGAAAACTCACTTAATTTTACAAATGGAGACTGCTGAAACCTCATAATAACTTTAAAGAAACTTCAATACATTTTGCAGAAAAGGAATGAGCATTTTGTTCTTTTTTATTTATAAAGTTTATAAAGTGATCTCTTAATGGCCAGTATGAAAAAGGGCAAGGTATCAGATATCATGCACAATATAATTATTTTTAAATAAAGACTTTAAATGCAGGTTAAAATTGCCAGCTGTAGTAAGAAAATGGCAGTATACTTGTAAAACAAGGTCTCTGAAGGACAATAGTGATTTCTATGCAACACTCTCATAGCACAGGCACACACCACTGCTAATTGAATCATGTGAAGTTAATTATTCAAAAATGCTGACAAGGTCAGAGAGGACGAGAGAAGCTGCAGTGAAGCAACTCGGCGTCTCACAGCAGTGCAAAACAGGTCAAGCAAACTGAGAGGGGTGAAATGAGGGAAAATGAGGGAAAATAAGGAACAAATGAGGGAAATATCAGGAGTGACTGTGGACCATAGCGTGAGGGCAGTGGTCACAGTACCTCGGGGGCGATGTAGTCAGGAGTGCCGCAGAAGGTACGTGTGGTGTCACCCTCGAACATGCCCTCCCTGCACATCCCAAAGTCTGCTATCTTTATGTGGCCTTCGCTGTCAAGCAGCACATTATCCAGTTTTAGATCCCTGAGAGGGGAGATACAGCGCACAGGTATGAATCATTTTGATAGATAACATCTTTATAACACTCATTAGCTACAAGAGACATGATAAATCTGTGTCATGTCTGTGCTGAACACAGACTGAAGTGAACATGGGCAAACCAGGCCATGCTAAATGAGCAGCCCACTTCTTTACCTGTAGATGATGCCTTTGCTGTGGAGGAAGAAGAGGCCAACTGCTACCTCTGCTGCATAAAACCTGTAGGGAGAGAGGAGGAGGAGGGACAGAGAATCAACTAACTCAAAAGAGGATGATGACAAGAGGTTAGGAGAGAGGGAACAGAGCTCGAGAGGGTGATGAAAGGGAGAGTAACCAAAGAGATGAAAGGCAGGAAAATGAAGAAGGAGAGATGGAAATGAGCAACAGGGTAAGAATTAGTTTTAGATGATTGATCAAAGATTATTGATTAGAAGAACAGCCAGTGGGAGGGAAATTGTAGATGATAAGATAAGATTAATGGGAGGAGAAAGTCGGAGAAGAGAAAAGGGCTGGCACTTGAGTTGATGACTTTTTATGAGTCACCAGGTATAATGAACAAAGCTAAGAGATGAGTGTGTATGTAAGAGAGGAGAGAATAAAAGGCAGGAAATGAGACTCTGTGTAGATAAGGACGGTGATTAAAGGATCTTTTTGACTACATACGCCGCGTGAGGCTCTTTGAACTTCCCAACTATTTGAATGTGAAACATCAGGTCTCCTCCGTTGACATATTCCATCACATAATACAGTCGGTCCTGCAGAAACAAAAACACACACATGCTCAAGCTCTTCATACATAATCACCTCTTGTCCAAATTAAAAAGCAATCTGTTAAAACACCTCCTTCAGGACCAAGGACCTTGTTAAAGAAAGCAAGCTAATTATTTCATTTATTAATCGAAATTCGCCCAACCTGGACTGAAACAGCTCCTGGGAGGACTATGCAGCCAAAATGTCAGGCAGCTTTATGGTCAATTTAATGAAATTTAGACAGTTCATTTGGGAACCCATATACCTACGCACCTCAGTCTGGAAAGCGCTGTAGAGGGACGTGAGGAAGTGAGGACGAGAGGGGAGCGCCAGAACCCTCCTCTCTACTAGAGCGCTCTCCGTGTCCTCGTCCTGGAAGAGAACGTCTTTCTTCAGCACTTTTATGGCAAACAGACGCTCGCTGCCTCGCTCCTCTGCCAGCAGCACCTGTGTAGAAAAAGGAGGAGGGGAGAAAGTTTCTGAAGCAGCAAGGAGAGAGACGTGTATCCCAAGAGTGGTATGTCTTCAAAATCCATAAATAAACAAAATGCTTATAGAAAATACAGGACTGACTTTCTGGTTTAAATATTAGAGAGCAGAGAAATTTCTTTAAATTCCAAATTCACTTTTGAAAGTTTCTGACACAGTTAACACAACAGCATCAAACCAGGAGGATTTTTTTTCCTTTGACACAAAAAATGCACTCAGACTCAAAAATGTTCAAAACTCTCAAATGCAACTCCACTTCTCACTCCAAAGAGAACGATGCATGTGTACATACTGCAATGCTGTCAGGTCTCAGTGTTTTTTAGGTTAGTGTGTTAGGAGTGACAAGGTGCACTAGTTGGGGGAAAACTAGTTCTACTATTAATATAGACCAGTGTTCATTTGAGGAACAGTATTTGAATGCCCATATAAAAGGCATAAACAGTTCAAGAGAAAAAAGTTATCACTTCAAATGGATAAAAGCAAGTTCAGTTCTGCACATGTATGGTGAAATAGCTGAATGTAAAGTTTAATTAAAGCTGAAACAGGCCTGAAGGTTTCAAGACATTACTGTCTCAAGTGGAAAAAAACAAACAAAAACGAAAAGCTGCTCTCATGTTTTAATCAGACATTAAAAACACATTTTCTCACTCCTATCAAATTGGCTGCTCGTGGGTAGCTCTGAGTGCTAATGATGCTATAATTTTCCACAATGACGGCCACACGATCCAGGTTTTACTGAGATAAATATGGTCAAGAGCACAGGAAAATGCTGACAACAACACTGTTTGAATTATCTTCTCAGTCCTCAGTGGTGGGCTGTAATAGTCAGTGGCTAGTGGAGATTAAGGATCTCATTTTACTTTCAAATAGTGGTGAATAGTACTGAAAATTACACTGTTTCAATTTTTATAAAACAGTGCAACTACGCTAAGATGACTCCCTGTGTGTGTATGTGTGTATGTGTATTGATGAACTGCCAGTCAGCAGGAGAAATCCTACCATCTGTGATCGTGTCTCCTGCTCTGCTTCGTGGTTTAAAACTGACTCACATAAAAATAGGACTCATCACCCTTCAGAATATTACCAATCTTAGTAGCATGTACTTCTTCTTTTTGCCGCTCTTGTTATCCTATTTCCTTTTGGTCATTTTGTCACTTTCTGCAGCACAGTAATCCTTCTCTCTTCTCCCTATCTTTGTCTGTCTCCTTCTCACTTTCCCTCACTCAGCAGCCCCGGGGTCTGTCTCTCCTTTCTTGGGTCGTGTTTTTTTTTTCCTTTTTTTTTTTCCTCACATCTTACGTAAGTCGAGTCTATTTCTCCTGTCCTCTGTAGACTCTCCTCTGACAGTTATGAAACAGCACAGGGGGATTTCAGAAGAGGAAGAAGGACTCAAAACTCCACTCTCTTCATTATGCTTCATCTACTGGGGAATTAAAGAGAAAATGGAGAGCAAAGGCTCCCTTGAAATGAACACCTCCAGGATGACTGCCTGTGTGGCATGTAGGAAGCTCACGACTGCTGACAACACAAAAGAAGCAAAGGGTTAAATGAATCATTTGGCAGCAGAAGTAGAGACAATGAGCATGTTAGTAAGAAAGGGTAATTTAAAAAAAAAAAAATCAGGTTTGCTGTGCCCGGGGAGCTACTGCATCAAATGCCACTTGAAGGTCAAGTCCATCGATAGAAGAAATTATTTAAAGCCAGGAATAATCTTTGTTGTTTCCAGCACGAATGGCCTCTTTGATATCATTCACAGTTGCTGGATAAGAGGTGCTGATTGTGTGTACAAAAGAAAAGATGACATTTCATTTACCTTGCCAAAGCTGCCTTTTCCAAGAACCATGAGGAAGTTGAAGTCGTGGATGCCCATTTGAACTTTGCCAGGGCCCGGGGTGTGGACAGGTGGACAGGAAGGGACAGGGGTTGGGGACAGGGCCACAGGGAACGGTTCAGACAGCAGGGCAGGCATCGCTTGAGGCAGAGAAAGTGTAGTAGCATCTGGCTGCGGCTCCTGGAGAAACATAATGGGATGTTTGAGAGATGAATGACACACACAGATCCATAAAACAGGAGCACAAGACAAACCAAACTCCTTCCTACCCCCAGTTTTGGATTTCTGTCAGGCAGCACAATTCTGCACCCTGGTGGATGCAGAGTGCAACAGAGAAGAAAGGGCACTCAATATAATTTATTATCTAATTATTTAGCTGTAACACCAGCATTAATCTTCCAAGTTTTTTTTAGATAGAATTGTAGGCAGCAGGACAGTTCAGCAGGACAGACACTGACCCAGTGTGAGCTGTGGCAGCTGCTGTTTATTAGATTGTAGGTAATTATAAGCTGATAAAAGCTATGCCAAGGTCTGAGGATGAATGGTCAAAGGCATGGTAGAAAATAAAGGGTTGCTCCACTCTCTGGTGAACACAGTTATAAATATCCTGCCACTTGCTTTTTGTTCACCTTGAAGACCATCTGATGGCTTTATGTTCGTATAAAGCAGACTGTTGCCTACCTGCAGGTCTGGGTCTGGCACAGGAATGTTGTAGTACTCTCCCTCATCTTGGGCCAGCAGTTTGAACCAACCACTGATTGGACGCCTGAAGATCTCACTCACACCGAATGACAGTGCTCCCATGAAATCATTCCTAGATGTCCGGTCCCAGTCCCATACCTCCACAGACAGACGCCTATCCCACTGGTGACCACGCACTGAGCTGAGGAGTTGAACACAAAAAAAAAATAATAAAATCAGACTCACAGGTGACACTCTGCCTAATAAGCAAGATGCAAAACAAAACACAAAACACTGCAGGAAATGATCATTTTCAACTGACTGACCTTTGCAGGAACATCTTATTTCTACTGAACATCAAAGACGCATATTTAAAAAGGAAAATGTTAATGTTAATCCTGTTTTACAGATAGCAAAGTTTGAGCCATACCCCTGTAAATTTTCCACCTTAAAGTTCACAAGGACTCACAAGGTGAAACTCTCATTCCAGACGGGATTGAGTGTTGAGCGGATGGTCTTAGTCTTCTGTTTGCTGTGGCTCTTTGGGTCTGGAATCAATTTCAGTTTAACATACGGGTCTGACAAGCCATTAGGGTCCATAGGCATCAGGTTACGAGCCTCCCGCACTGAAAAGGCAGTGAAATAATAAAAAGAACAGGAAGCGAAATCTTACATTTCCTGCAGAATCCTGCATTTTTTTGGTTTGAATCCAGCAGGTCCACTCACCTGTGACATAGATGTCCTCCTTTTCTCCTCTGATGGTCAGATGGATTCTTCCTCTCTTCTCTGTGTGATCCTGGCCACACAGACTGGGGACGCTGGTCTCACATCGCCGATGGACGTTCATGTCACAACCTCACCATACAAAGATAAACAAAACAAAGTATGAACCCAGACGTGCACTGGACATACAAGCTGTTTGACACTATGGTCATGTGTTTGGAGTAATTAGTCTAAAGCCACTAGCCAGTTAGGTCTGTTTAGCATAAGAACTAAAAGCAGATGAGGAAGACTGGGGTTTAGGGCTAACTAGCATAGCTCTTTCAAAAGGTAAGAAAATTTATGCCAGCAATTTTAGAAATGCCAAGTTCTGAAATTACTGGAGGTTATGTGCCAGACTATTTCTTCACGGGGCATATCAGCCTCCTGGAGTCTCCACTGGTTTCCAAACTCTTCATCTAATTCTCAGCAGGAAAGCAAACAAGCACATTTGCCAAAGTGTCTAACTATTCCTTTATCTTAGACCAAAATAAAACCAAAACAAAAAACTTGGAGCAGCTTTCCTTTCTCCAGATGTGAGTTCAGTCTGAACAATGTGCATATGTGAAGTGATTTTCATCCTTTCATATTAGCTAATAAAGGCACACAGCACACAGATTTGTGTACTGCACTTTAATACAGACTGGGGTGAAACTCACTGGCGCATTTCATGCCCTGGTGTATGAGGCCATACAGCAGTGAGCCACAGTGGTCACAGAATGTGGGACTGGAGTATGTGTGGATCTTAAATGTGTGTCGACTCTTCAGGTCCTGAAATAAAACAGAAACACAATCCGCACTGAGAAATCTCTCTTTCTCTCTCTCTCTCTGACACACACTCACATACAATGACCATGGAAGAGACTGTAAACACACACATACATGCAGAGTATGATTAGCAGAGAGAAGATGAGTGGGGTATTCGTGGACAAGCCAATTAGATTTCTCCACTGAGAGAGGACACGCAGTGCATCTGCGAGGCTGCATGTGTGTGAGCGTGAGTGTGTGCATATACTGTGCACAGAGGGATGAATCATTTTTATCTCTCTTCAGCTCATCAGACCACCCCACCGCCACACTTCATACACCACCTTCTCCCAAACTGTTTTCCCTCCCTCGTCGCTCTGAGTCGCTATTTAAAAACACTGTCACCCTGTTTCTTCTCTTTCCCTCCGTGTGTTCTTTCACTGTCTCATCCTTTTTCGGTCTCACTCACACACACACAGTTACACACACATTTTCTCATTGACCTCAATTCTGAGGCAGTTTATTTAGCTGGTAGAAAAAAAAATGTGAGGAAAAGACAAATCTCCCTGAAATCCTCAAAATGCCACACAGAGGAAGACTGAGCAGTTGTTGCTCGCTCTCTCTCTCTCCCCCCTCTAATTCTCACTCTTATCAGTCCCTCCTGCCCTCCACCTGTGTCTCCCCCACGCTCTATCTCCAACTCCCTGCATCTCTGATGCTTTGTAGGATTACATGACATGAGTGCAGACGTCACGGATGAGACTAGGCTGCACGATACGAAAGATATATGGACTGATGGATGACTCATGCACACGTGTTACTGTCAGCAAAAGGATGGCTAAAAATGATGAGGACGGTGCAAATCTTGACAAAAACTGAAAGCCAAAAGCTAAAAGTGAAAAGACACATCTGCTCACATCTGGTCTGGGGGCAGTCACAGACCCAGGACAAGTGAAGGTCACAAACTCATGACATCTTTTGTGGACCACAAAACTACAAACTAGAGAAAGCAGAAGAAAAACATCTTAAAATTAATCTGTTTTGCAGACGGATATATCAGAGAAGATGAAATACTGCAAGAAAAAGCAATAACGGCAGGTTTATCTCTACCTTGACATTGGAATCCCTGTTTGCCGATGCCCCTGTGTGAGAAAGACACATGGATTAAGACACAAAAACAATTTTCTGCAGTCTTCCGCAAGGTGAAATATTTTGCTTTTGAGACAGAGATATTGCTGTTGTATTATTCCATGCTGTATAAAGCCTAACAGGAATGTAGGTTCAAGTGGAGAACAAACTATCTCATCAAAAAAACAAACACCAACAACTTGATAAACAAAGTCATTATGTGTGTAGTTTGAGTGTCTTTGCTTTCTAAGCCTCATCGCTGACCAGGTCAAGTACTTACACACACACACACACACACACAATCCTTCTGCAATGCTGGCTAGTTTCCATGGTCTTCTTAAAGCTTTAATTGAATAATTAAAGTCATTGATTGACTAAACAGTCCACTCAGCAGCTTGCCTGCTGTGGATCAAGTTTTGATTAGAAGGTTTAGAAAGGCAGACAAAGGCAGACAAACACCTCCGACAGCTCCACTACAGTCATACCGGAGAGGCCCAGGGGCCCATAGGAAACTGACCGTAATCACTGATCTACAATCAGTTCACCATCTGGCTGAGTAATAATTAAAGAAGGGGTTGCTGAGGATAATCTGATCCTTGATCAGCATTCAACAGAGGTCTGTATCTGCAGCACCGAACGTATCGGGCCAGTTCTGCTTTTTGACCACCAGAGAGCATTAGACAACCAGATATAGAGAGAATTCATAGAGTTGCTTGCTGGCCAGATATCACAGAGAATTTATTGTAGGGGATAACTGCATTTTGAATTAATGATGTGTAATGATGTGGAAAAAAAACTCCCAAACACATGCAATTGAATAAAATGCTTTGTGAAAAGCTCTTCATCAAAAAAGACATTTTGACATGTCACAATAGAAAAAAAAACACAGGGGTGAATAATAAAATCAATTATGGCTAAATTCTATTAAGCTGCAGCAGTTAGAGAGTCTATGACTCTCTATGACCAGCTCTCTATGAGTCATTAGCACTGTAGCCTCACAGCAAGAAGGTCCTGGGTTCAAATTCACTGCCTCGCTGGGGCCTTTCTGTGTGGAGTTTGCATGTTGTCCCTGTGCCTGCGTGGGTTCTCTCTGAGTACTCCAGTTTCCACCCACAGTCCAAAGACACGTATGTTAGGTTAAATGGTGATTCTTAATTGGTTGTAGGCATGAATGTGAGTGTGTATGGTTGTCTGTCTCTCTATGTTAGCCCTGTGACAGATTAGCAACCTGTCCAGGGCGTTCCCCACCTCTTGCCCTATGGCA
Organism: Paratilapia polleni; assembly: GCA_015106735.1. Classification (NCBI taxonomy): domain Eukaryota; kingdom Metazoa; phylum Chordata; class Actinopteri; order Cichliformes; family Cichlidae; genus Paratilapia; species Paratilapia polleni. The sequence continues at coordinate 43,419 of VUQI01028334.1, forward strand.
GCTGGGATAGGCTCCAGCCCAACCACAGCTCTGAATTGGATAATTGGATGATGGATGCCACAGTTGGTGGCACAGCAGTGTAGTGGTTAGCACTGTTATCTCACAGCAAGAAGGGTCTGAGTTCGACTGGCTGGGGCCTTTTTGTGAGGTGTTTGCATCTTCCCCATGTACCTGTGTGGGTTCTTTCCAGGTTCTCTGGCTTCCTCCCACAGCCCAAAGACATGCATGTTAGGTTAACTCTAAGTTGGCTGTAAATGGTAATGTGAGCATGAATGTTTGTGTTTTGGTGTTAACCCTGTGACAGACTGGCAAGCTGTCCAGGGTGTAACCAGGATGGATGCTTCAGTTTCACACTATTCTAACGTGGCTCACTATTATAGCTTACAGGGACACTTGATTTTAATGGTGCCTTTGGTGAAGTTATGACTAGCAAATTTGAGTTCCTTCTATGCCAAATAATAATTAGAAATGAGTTGCTGCTAGATCTCTCCTCAGCCTTCTAACATCCACCAGGTGTCCTGGTTTGGATAAGGATTAGGTTAGCATCCAATCCGTTCATGGATTTTTAAATTTTTTTTTTGCCTATTTGGCAAAACCAAGTGGAAAAGCTTATAAAAGAAAAAAATATATAAGGCCAAAATGAGACTACGCATGCAACGTATCATCTTCTAGTTTTTTGATAATGCACTTATTTAGTATATGAATTATACACCACCTGACCCTAACGGTAACCCGATGACCAGCAACATGGTAGATGTTCACAGGTTAAAGTATTAAAACCTGTATTTTTAATTTATAATTCTTGTTAGTATGCTAAGATTAGACTGTGACACTGAGCAATTTCACTTTTTTAAATATTTTCAGACAGTTTAAGTCAATTATTACCCAAAGGAACCAAACTAGGTACAGCCCACTTCTCTTTAAGACCTTGACTTAATAAACAAGATATTTACATTTACAAATTAGAACAATCTTGCCGTAGTCTTTAATTAATCTAACAATCTCCCAAGGGCTTCCAACACCCTGGTTGAAAGCTCCTGCTCTGACATCTTGTGTGAGTTTTCAATCTCATCTAAGAGCTGCTACCACGGCCAAGACAGCAGCCAGTTGGAGAAATGTCCTGAAAGATACCCAGAGGCTGCTGGCACATACAGCACCCTGCATCCAACATACACTGCCACCATATGTCCAACCACGCAGCCACTTACACTCATAATGATTCACATAGACCGTGGCTTCAGTGGACAGAACGTGCTCACAGCATGCTGTCTGTTCATACAGAAGACAAATCTGATTTTTAATTAATATGAATATGTATGCATGTCAGAAGGCACAAGCAAATATTTAGGCACTGCTACATTATTTAATTATTTCTATTTTTTGACGAGTTTTAAAGGTAATGTTGTTATTTTTTCTAGTTATTAAATTCATCTGTAAAAACCTATTTATACTTATAGATACTTCATACCTACAAATGGTCTCCTGTACAAACCATACATTCCTGAATGTCAGGTTTTGACACTGCATTTTCCATATCATCCAGTTTAAATGAGTTATGTCGACCCACAAACAAACACCAAATCCCACAGTTTATCTGACAATAATCTAAAATCTCCAACTGCAGAGTCCAGCAGTAGTTGCTGTAAATCATGCACAATCTGGAGCAATTACAGCAGATTTTTAGCACACTAAAAATCTATCACTGCCACAAAGACTGCATTTCAGAATTAGCACCTGTTAATAAGTTCATTTTACTGTTCAGTTTAGTTTACTCGTTAAAAAGAAATACTACTCAGCCTGTGAAAACAATCCTGTAATGTATTTTGTCTCTCAGGAGGAGACTGCAAAAGTCTGAAAGATTAACCCTTTTGAAGTCTCAGTCTGAGTTTCAGACTGATTTTTTTCTAGTCCTGCATTATAAACACTCAGCTCAGGTTTCTATTATTACGGATATCTCAGACTTCGCAGCTTTTATTATTCCTTTTTCAACCCATCCCTTGAGAGTCCTTCAAATTCATGAAACTGGTATATTAAATGGAATACTCCTTTAAAATCTAGATAATTACATCCCTGCTGGTGCCTGTGTCTGTTTTTTAAAGTACTGTAACCATGTGTGCCAACCTTCACACTGAAATAAAGTTCATATCCTAATTAACTTCTTGTTTGTGTGTGTTTTCAGTGTACATATCTATGTGTCTGCATGTGTGAGAGCACACACAGTTCCTAAAGTAACTCCTGGATTATGTGGGCAGCAGTGTGGAGGTGAGGTTATGTGATCAGATCAGGTCAGTGTGGGCAGTTTCTCCAGCAGGCAGCTGGAAGGGGTGAAAGAGAGAAAAAAACAGCAGTGAAAGTCAGCACTACGTGGAGTGGTGGGATGCCTGAGGAGGCAGCGTATGAACTGCTGGGGTGGTTTCTGTGTAAATGTGCAGATGTGTGTGAGTTTCTGTGTGTGTGTGTTACCATATGAAGTCTGTGCAGTGGCTGCAGAAGGTGGGCTGTTTGAAGAAGCGTGCTGTAAACTGGTGGTCTTTCACCTCGACAATCCTTTTGTGTTTGAGCGCTCCCTTCCTCTGAAACACGGGCACCCTGGGCGGAGGGGAGAGAGGCGAGGGCAGAGGGGAGGCACCAGGGGAGGTTGCAGATGTAGGGGAGGCCAGTGTCAATGGGGAAAGGGAGGGGGACGGGGAGACTGGGGTAGACATGATGCCTGGAGGATGCGGGAAAAAGATGAAAAGGTAAGGGGGAATGTATGATGAGTGTCAGTAAAGAAGGCTTTGCTTTGAGCAAAAGACCTTGAACAGGGGAGAGGGCGGAGAGGAGGCAGCAAGGACAAGGAGGAGGAGCAGGAGGAAGACGGATGAAAAGTGTAATGGCTCAGAAGTTGTATTAATGGCACATGGGATGTAGGGTAGGGAGCAGTGAAGGAGTGACGTGATGAGGAGAAAGATCGAGAAGGGATGAATGGGCCGGAAGTACAGAAGGAGAAAGAGGGAGCACAGGGAAAGCGGCAGGTACAGATTGAAAGAGAAAAGAGAGATATAATGAAGGAGACAGGGAGGTTAATTCACATACTGAGACAGAAGTCTCTTAAGAGACGCTAAACGATTAGTGCAACTCACTGTGTCCCACATACGGCCTGCCCATGCTACCCTTATATCTCCATCTCCCTTGCAGCTATGACTACCCCCACCCCCCACCCCCATCCTACCCCCTGGTTGTTATGTCAACTGTACTCCTGTTGCCATGTCAACAACACCCCCACCAGCTGCTCCAATATTAGAGCCTGGTTTCTCCTCATCTTCCTGCCTGCCTTTTTTTAGCAATTAGTCCCATTTCTGAAGAAAAGTTTGGACCAGAAATAATATGTACATGTCTATAGGGAATGAGATGCGCTGGAAAAAGTGCAAAACGGCAATATTAGCTGGAGAGATTGTGGTGCAAGAGTTGCATGCTACTAAATGATAAATGAAACACCAACAGAGATTTAATGAATAAATAAATAAGCCCACAGCAAAAACCCATTTCATAAAAGAAATGTGATGAAATGATGGTGTCTCAGCAAAGAAACAGGAGCAAATCAATCAAAAGAGTGAAAGTGGACAGTAGGAAAAATAGCACAGTGCTCAGTAATGAGTAAAATAATGACAAGAAGAAATATATGTTCTACAGACTCACATGGAAAAGATAATAAAGACTTAATACCTGAATTTGTGAAAGCTTTGACCAGAAGATGGTTTTCTCCTCCTCTCTCAGTCTGGCTCACTTCAAATAAAAGGCTAAGGTGTCACACCTGTAGCTGGTAACCTCAAAAAAAGAGAACAGCGGGAAGAAAAAAGCAGTGGCTAGCAGAGAAAAAACAGCCAAAAAAAAAACAAAAGAAAAGAAAAAATTTATAACTGGAAAATGGGTAAGCACCAAGCGTTCTGAGAGATTCAAGCTTTCTAGGAACCAAATATAGAGAAGTGAAGTGATATATATCCGTTAACCCAGAGGCAGGGTGAGGAGGAGGACGAGATAGAGAGGTGGTATTCTCTTTCCAAGATTGATTCTGTTTTTACTAGGAGGAGGACGAGAGAAAGAGAAAAGAAGGGAGAAAGAGAGAGAGAGAGAGAGGGAGGAAGAAAAAATACAGAAAGCTGTAGAGAGAGAGAGCGAGGAGAAAGATTGAGGGGAATAGGCGGCAATTCATTTTGAAATCTGGGTTACTTCTCTCAGGAGAGGGTGAGGGAGGTAGAGGAAGGAGGACGGATGAGACAGAACATGCCATTTTAGCACCACAAATACAGTATGGACAAGCAAGTGCCAACTGTCTCTCACTTCCTTTTGTGCCAGATGGAGAGAGGAAACAGAGGAGAGAGAGAGGATTCAGTCTGGAAGAAAAGAGCAGAGCTTCTGAGACAGGGAGCCCAAGAAAAAGCTGAGCATAGCTAAAACTGGAAACAAACTCAAGTTTGCTGCCGATCCAGTTGACTGAAGGATCAACGGGCCTGCAAAATAAACAACCCTGTTAGTCCATTCTGCTACAGTTCGGTTGCAGGGTTTTCACGGCATTTCAGTGTTCTGAGATCAGAGCTAGTGGTGACATGGTAACACTGCTCCGCTCTGCACTGAAACCAGGTCAGCTAAGCCTGATGGGAAGAGTAGTCTCCATGAGAGAGGGACTTTTTGTCTACTGCCTTTACAGTATGTGGGCAAAGGACAGACAGACAGACAGAGAGACAGACACACGTAGCCCATAAAAACATGAAACACAAAGCCTTACAGTTCAAACTACAACAGCAAAAGCAACATTAGATACTTTGTAATAAGTAAGCATACACAGTAAAGCAGCAGTTTCTTACCTTTTCATTTGTCTATATGGACACATATTTGTTGACACATTGTAAGAGTCCAAAGAACTTAGTTTTTAGTGCTTTGAATTAAAATAACAAAAAACAAACAAAAAAAAAAACAAAGAATGAGGGTGGGGGGGTGAAGTAATAAAGTTATATTTCACTATCGAGGACCCCAACCCCAAATAAGAATCACAAATGTTTACTGATAATGAAGCAACAAGCTAGGCCCCCATTGAGGATTGGCGGCAGCTCCTGGGCCTGACAGATCCCCAGTACATTTCAGAGAGGTTGACAACCAGAGAAAAAGGGGAGGGAAGGTGGGGCAACGAAACAAGAACAAATGGGTCTGTGGCACAAGTAGGCCTTTTTTAGACAAATGACCAAATGAGGAGTGTTTGGGGTGTGGTCCAGCTCCTAAAATTCAGATAAATTACCTCCACTTATTAAAGTAAAACTATAATGTGAGATTTTTGGAAATGTGCTTCTTTACTTTCTTTCCAGATGAGAAAATTGACATCTCATGTCCATATAGTAAATATGGAACAAGCAGCTGGTTAGCTTACCAAAAAGCCTTAAAACAGAGGGTAACCACTAGCCAAGGTCAGACAGTGACAAAAGCCACCAACCTGCACCCCTGAGCTCTCAGAACAAGCCTTTATAAATTACATTATACAGCAACCAAAGTGTAAGAATGATGTTGCTGTTTTTGGCTAATTTGCCAGGAGACTTGGAGTACTATGTTCATTATGAGCTTTAGATGTGCCAGTCCATCAGTGAGAGCCAGGATTGAGAGATCCAGGCTAGCTGTTTTTCCTGCCAGTCTCGATGTTAAGCTGAGATAAGCAACTGCTGGATCCAGTTTCATATTTAGAATTCATTCACGAGAGATGCCCTGAACTTCACATCTTACTGCCACTCAAAAGTGAATAAATGTGTTTTCACAATTCATTAAATTAACCCTAACAACTCAACACCTTTTCTTCTCCAAACAGGGGTTGAATGCTCATAAAATGACAGCATGAACAAATGTTTGTCATCACAATGCCAGTAATGCAAGTGTACACAGACACAATTAATCACAGTCTATGTGTGCATGTCTGTGTTCAGTCTATGTGTGGTCCATGGATGATCCTGGGAGAAGAGAGCAGCAGGCGGGATCAGAGGCATGGAGGCAGGGGATGATGGGGTGGATTGGAGTGGGACAGAGAGACTGAGAGAGGGAGCGAAGGGTTGAAGGTCTAATTAATGGAAATGTAGGTTATTAGTCTCCTGATGAGGACACTGGCAGAGAATTAATTAACAATTATAATTAGCAAGATTGTTAGAGAGCAAAATGGTGTCAGCCAGCAAGATAATAGTGAGCTAGCGTGCATAAATGTGTGTGTGTTGGATGCTGTCATCTCTGGTGAAAAAAATAACAGCTGTGTGAACATGTCCTATCTGACAATGATATATGTCATTTCAGCATTAGTCATGCAGAACCAGCAGCTGATTAGAAATGATAGGGGGCTTTCCTTTGCTTTTCTCTATAGAAGTGCCTTTGCTGTCTTCATTTTCTGGCCCATAAGACTCACAGTCTTCATTGGTCTTATCTTGGATGACTCATGTTCTTGTTCTGTTGTCACAACTAAATGAGAAAGATGTCCTTGCATAGTGAGACAGAGGCACAAAAATATAAGCAGCAGACCATGCACTCTTCAGTAATAAATGCACTGGAAAACAAAACATAAATGGCTCACAATGCTTTCTCTCCATGCGGCATGATGAGTAAGCACTTGTGGCTCTAAAGTGTCTGTATCACTGTGCTTTTGCATGCCTATCGAAGCATGCTTTACAGTGTTTGATCCCGGGCCATAAAAGTGAGCTGGTGTGCAGCCAGCCAATGATGCATTAAGGCTGTAAACCAAAAAGACGTATACACATGGCAGTATGAGAAACACACTGATTCGGGCTACATGATTAACAGCAGAGGGAAATGCCATAAAACACAGATAGAACTGAAGCTAAAAGGAAATACACAGATGACATCTGACAACAAAAAAATAGAAGAATGAAGATTTATCAGCGAAGAAGACACCACAAAAACCTGTCTCAGTTATGACCAAGCACTAGTCCCCACTCTCTTTTTCTCTCACAGTCTACAGATGGCTATCTCATTATTTCTGACCATGGCTTAATGAAACAGAAAATTCTCCTCCGATAGAATCTTTTTGGGGGGAGCAATCGGCACTTTACCTATTACATGCATCCATTATCATCTAACGAGTGCGCAGTCGTATCAAGCACCAACTTCAACCTGGCTGGCTGGCTGGCTGGCTTGCTTTCTCCTCCAATGAAATTAAGGTAAATTGACTTGCCTAACTGTTGTTTGTGGAATCAGGGGAGAAGTGGTGTCTGAGGTAATCATATCTGCCTGTTAAATTTGTCTCTTCAGAATCAAATTGGCTCTGTTCGCCAGTATTGGCTTCTATTTGCTTTTTTAATGAAGTGTGGTCCGCTGTGTTTTTGAAAGAGAGCAACAAACCTCCACGCCAGTCAGATGAGACATTTGGCAGGCGATTAGGGTCTGTCAACATGGCCTACAAAACTCTCGGTCCTGAAACAAATAAGCCTGCTCTCCATATTTGTTTTACTGCTGACCTGCCTCTCAGTGCAACAAGAAATACTGCCAAACTGGAAAACCATACACATAAATCAGAGGCATTTGAGTAAATCAAAACGTACTATAAAAGATGTTGTGTATTAATGTCTTTAATATTACTATTAATATTAATATTAATTGACTTATATAACTCTGTTGAACCGGTTTAGTGCCAGGAAGTCTGCCTCTGTCATAGCTTGATTAAAGATGGACCCAGGCTGTGGAATCCCATTTTTAAATCTCAAGTTTGGCATTTTGGCATTCCCCATCTTGGTGTTTTGAAACCAAATGTGCGAGCAAGGGGTGGATATGACTGAAGAGCTGAGTACACTGCACACTCATAAAGTACACTCTGCCCTAAAGCATATCCTTCTTTTTTATTTTACTCTAAATGCAACCATAATTTAAAAAATGAATATCATGCTGTATTAAAAACGACTTTAAACTAGTATCTGAGACCATAAATGCAGCAGGAAAAATGTTTACTGAGGTATTAAATCAAGTGAAGACTTGACTAGACTTCTATACAATTAGACTTTTTTGAAACCAGATGAGCTGCCACCTGCTAACACATTCTCACTTCCAACTTATCACAGATTCCAAGGTCAGCAACCTCTTCTACTCATATTTAATGCTAGGGGTAACCACTTAGCGTCATTTTCCCTTTAGTTTCTGGCATCAGGAAGAACTAAAACCTACAAAGTGTATGTGATGAAGTTGTGGGGGTGATGGATGGCAGAATCACACAACCTTAATCCAGAAGACAGGAGTTTGGCTCTTGTCTGGGTTTAACGCATGTTAAAAGGCAAACTCACATCTGCAAAAAGCTTCTCCAACATTTCCTTGGTCACCACAGTTACATGTCCTGAGACAGAGGCGACACCACCAGTGCACTGTTCGCAGTCTCATCGCGTTCATTTCAAATGCTGAGTAACTCCTACTGACTCTGTCAGACTACTATTGCACATTAAAAATTGATGGTAAAAGAAGTATCCAGAGCACCTACATGCTCTGACCTAGCATTAGATTGTCAGAAAAAGTTTCCTTCTGCTGGCCACTAGAAAGAATGCAGGTTTGGCTTTTCCACATCAGCTTCACTTTTTGACACAGAGTCCATCTTTCATATACAGTCTCGGGTCCCATGCAACACTAATGGCTCAGTCACACTAGAGTAAAAATAGGATGGCAACCTCCTTGCAACTAAGAAACATCTGTGGTTGCCTGGTGATTGCACTGATTTTTTTTTGCATTTGGCAACTGACTGCAAGTAATTGGAGTGACCAACTGTTTGCCAGGAGGTTAAGCATGCAACACCCTCAACCTCTGGGCGACCACTTTAGATCACAAGGTTGCGTGGTGGGAGGCAACCTGTCTCCAAACAATGGCAGTCCGACTTGGACTGACTGCAATCACTCTCAGACAGATTGGTGAAGGTTTGCAAATATTTGCCATCTAATTTATAAATGCAGACAGATTGCCAACACATTGCAATCAGTCTGGGTCAGTCTGCACTGATGAGCACAACTCTTCTGCGATGCGATCAACTATGTCACTATTTGTGGAGGAATTTCTTAACTTCTGTTTCAAATGTATGAAGTTCTGGGTGGACTCTGAATGTAACTAGTTAATGTGAATTTCTGTGTATGCAGATGGCAACAGGTTTGTGATTTAACAGTTAATTGCCATATTATCACAAACAGATTGCATGTAATTGCCAACTTGACTCCATTCAAATGCAAACTGACAGCAGACTGACTCTGTCTTATTGCTGTTTTATTTCCGACTTGACGCACCAAAGTCACTCTGAAGACAGCAACTGACTGTGAGTGGTCGCAGACCTGGTACCCATCTTCAAAGCAACCATTTCAAAGGCAACAAGATCTCAAGTTCATTGCACATGGTCACAATGATTTTGGTCATGCCGCGGTGTCCAATCACTGTTTTCCCTAGTGTGACTGTAGCATAAACAACTGCATGCATTCCCATTTTTGTTTAGTGCCAGTACCTTCTAGCATGCTGCTCCAGTATACTTCTCACTCATACGTAATTGTGCATTATGTAGAGGGAAATTGTATGTAATGCCTCTTGTTTAATTGTGTAACGGGATACGATTTGGAAATGTTTTAGAAACTTTTATCTGGCTGTGGAAACAATTTATGAGCTTGACCCTGATGTATGATCATCTTATCAAATAGTAATCCATTTACACAACCAACAGCAACAGGGAAACATTAGCATTCACTTGGTTGACCTGATCAATCTAAGTTCAACATTCACTTTTCTTCTAGCTCTGTTTTGTTGTCAGTACTGAGTGGTACTTTTGAGTGCAGTCATCAGTATGATGAACTCCTTTCAAATACATGTAGTCATATATTATTTTATTGGTACCACTTTATAATAACTACACACTACTAAGCATCAGTAAGGCATTAGTAAATGCTTAATTCATCATTTATAAAGCATTACTCATCCTTAGTATATAATTTATAAACAAGATATAAATGGTTTATTCTTGATTAATAAGCTCATATCTAACATGTTCACGCTATCATTTAGAAAGTCTAAGTAAGTGACTAACAAAGTACTTAGATGCACATTTATACATATAATGATTAAGATATGAGCTCATTGTTTGTGTGTTAATAGAGGTTTTAAAAATACTTATTTCATATTGTAATTCATGGTTAATTCAGGCAGTTACTACTTGTTAGTTCAGTATTTTGTGTGCCATCATCTAAAGTGAGGACTGTTTTTGCCTTATAAAGCATTTATAAATGAAACTGAAAGGTCAGCAGGACCTAAAGACTCAAAGAAGTCTCAGCTGTCTTCACAACAGAAAAATGACAAAGACAAAGCACAAAGAGATACAGAACATACAAATATTTATTGCAAGATTAAACATAACCCACCTGAGGTTCAAAGAATACTGAAATGTATGTAGGACCAGAGTCTCAGTTTGTAGGAGGGGTTTAAGAGAGAAAGAGATGCACTGAGCAGCTGGAGCCACAGGGTACTTCAACTTAAATATACTGACACTTCTTCATTTAAAATGCAACATGAATAAGGTTATCACAAAACAACAGTGAATATTTCACAGAGCTTCAAAAA
>VUQI01028335.1:0-24669 GCA_015106735.1 Paratilapia polleni
CCCACCACAGCATTATAATCAGGCTGAGGTCTGGACTTTGACTGGGCCATTGCAACACCTTGATTCTTTTCTTTTTCAGCCATTGTGTTGTAGATTTGCTGCTGTGCTTGGGATCATTGTTACATGATCCAGTTTCACCCAAGCTTTAATTGTTGCTTTAATTGCTTTAATAGAGGTGCTCACACTTGCTGAAGATCAGTTAATCAAGTGTATTTTATTAGCAGCACCTGGCTACTACTTACCCTTTTAAACCCTATGGAAACAGTAAGGGTGTACTTATTTTTTCATACGACTGCATAGAGTCCTATAAAAACACTTGACTGTGAGAAATTTAGTTACTGCAGTGCAAATGTGTTTATACACCACTTGCATTTAATCATTAGTTATTATTAACCCTGTCTCTCTCCCATAGTGTGTCTTTTGTCCTGTCTTCCTCTGCTCTCTTCTGTTTCTCCTCACCCCCAACCGGTTGCAACAGATGGCTGCCCCTCCCTGAGCCTGGTTCTTCCTGTTAAAAGGGAGTTTTTCCTTCCCACTGTTGCCAAGTGCTTGATCATAGGGGGTCATCTGACTGCTGGGGTTTTCTGTCTAATATTGTAGGGTCTTTACCCTAAAATATAAAGCACCTTGAGCCGACTGTTGTTGTGATTTGGTGCTATATAAATAAAATTTAATTGAACTGAATTTGCTCATTTTTTTCCAAAAAAGTGCTGTAAAAACATTTTTTATTAATATACAAGAAAACATTTGGGTAGTTAATAGATACTGGAAAGACCACATATACCCATGTTCGGTTTTTGATTTTTCAATAAATGCAGGGCTGTACTTGTTAGATTGAGTCAGCCATTTAAAATCTGAAAAATGCTTCAAAGTTTCTGTTGTACATAAATCTTTATTACTATGTTATTACTGTAGCTGCTTACAGTGAAGCACATTTGAATTGCTTTTTCTACTGTTGTGTAGTTTAACTTCTGTGACTGCATAGTGTAGTGGTTTACACATTTGCCTAAGACACAAAAAGTCCCTGGTCTGAGGCCAGGAGGAGACACAAATCCCTCTGGAGTTGTGTAAGGAAGGGCATCTGGGGTGAAAATCTGCCAAATCAAATATGTGGAGCAATCTGCTGTGGTAACCCCTTATGAATAAGGGAGCAGCTGAAAGAAGATTCTTTTGTATAGTTTAACTTCTAATATCATATTCTAAAAGCTATACAGTGGCAATCAAACTTATAGCTTTAACTCCTGAATGAAGTTGTCAGGGTTACATTAGGGATTTCTTGTCCATGCTGTGGGAAGTTTTTAAGTCGGGTATACACTGCGCAATCTTGGGCTGTCCCAGATAATGGATATCTCAAAATGGTGGTCTTCAGTTGTACAGTGAGACACGTTCAAAGCTGGCTGTCGTAAAAGTCTCATGACAGGACAAAAATGATGACCGTGCCTAAAATTTAGAAAGACATTCTCAAAATGTGACTGCTGCTAGGACCTACATCTTCCAACCAACCAACAGGAATGCAGCATGCAATGATGGGCCTAAATGGTGTTAATGGAGATAAAATATGCAAAACCAAGTGAATGGAATCCAACCACGAAGAAAAACTAGTTGAGTTGTGACAGCAAAAGCTTGTAGGTCTGATGTGTCCTCCCAGCTGTTATCATGACTGCATCAAGAAGAGCATAGTAAGGAAAGAAAGAGCATAAAAATTGCAAAAATTGCATGCATCACAGCATGTGTTGATCCAATTCAGGCTTTGGAGATTGGCAGGGAGATTATATACACCCCCAGAGTCACAGAAGTGAAGCAGTATGTTGTTGCCTTTAAAGCTCACTGTCAGAAGCGAGGGAAGGGCCATGTTAATGGGAGCCAGCTGTGTTTCTCGTAAAGGGGGGATATCAGGTCAGAAACACAACATTTGCAAGTAATTCTGGCCACTCTCCATCCTCATCAGTCTGGGCAGCCACTCCACACCCTCCGGGTTGCATCAAACACTCATATGGCACCAGAGCACACAAGCTCCTGTGATTCCAGACAATTTTGAACTATGAGCACGCATAAGGACTTTCCCTGAGCCAGTATCTTTCAGCAGTTTATTAACTTGACTTTAATTTAATCAAACACATAATTTATGGGGTGATATGGAGGGTCAGATTGATAAATGTATAATAGGGCTTATTGATGGATGAGAGGTCACTTAAGCTCAACACTGATACAGGGAAAACTGATGCCAGCTCCCTCTCTCTTATGAATGATTCAGGCCATCCATTGTGTCACTGTCTTTTCTCTAGATGTGGAGCACAAGGAGGAGGACGGGAGTGATGCAGTCAAGACAGAGGTAAGATTTCTGCCCTTTTGTGTCTTTATTCTTTGGCTGATCTAACTCTTCAGGTGTCTGTCAATCTTGGCAGAGATATAGCTTCTTTTTTTTGGGTCAAGTGAATTACCTGTCTCAAACCAGAAATCCTCTGCTCGCCACTGATAGATGGTTTGGGTCTGGACTGAAAATAGCATGGCAAATGTTTTGCAAAAATCTGAAACTATCCCTTTAAGCTTATCCATAAACTTTTTGCCACATGGTCTCCCATTAATGTATCCAAGAAGCCTGCACTGTATCAGTATTACGGCTCAAGTGGAGGCTATTAGTTCTCTTGCCTTTGGACTTATGAAAGAAATGGTACCTAATGGTGTATAAATTTGAAATATCAAATACACTTGGGAGCTTCTCGTATTAGTTGGTGCTGTTGGCCTTGAGTCTGTTACCAGGGAGTTGTGATTAGACATGGTGACATCACTTGTTCCTGCCTGACCAATCACCAGCATGTGAGTCATCATCTTTTTAGAAATGTAGATAGATTTTAACAGCAAATTACCCACTTGTTACCTAAACTCTTAACTTACAGGTTGTAGTGACAGATCAGACCTTTTACTCCAAATCTGGATACTTCCTTATGAGAGATACTCTCACAAGAAGAATTAAAAATAAATAGCTAACTTTTTTTTTTAACACCTTAAACAGGGAGGTCGAGGCAGGCTGCGAGGGGGAGTTGGTTGGGAGATCAGCCTTCGTCAGAGGCCCGTGCCCAGAATAACCTTCCAGGCTGGTGACCCTTATTACATTAGCAAGCGGACCAGAGAGGAGTGGCTGGCCAAGTGGAAGATGGAGGTGAGTACCCCAGTTCTGTCCCAGCCACCACAGACGGCAAGATGAGTGACAGGCGTTAATTAAAGCTGCCAGGGTAAAAGATAGAGCTCGTAGTGCATTCAAAGCCAAGTGTATTTGATAGGTCATTTGATATTTCATGAAGGTACCATTTATTTCAGTAGATTTCCAGGGTATATTGGCTCTGTAGGTTCCTGTGTCTCCTGGCTTAGTACTTGTGTCTTGCATTGGCAGAGGAGAAATCACACAGAGCTGTGTAAATTACATCTGTTTGATGTCTTGACATGATTCATACCTCCTGGATGAAAATGTATTAAATTTAGACTTGTATCATTTTTACTGCTTTTGGTGTGTGTCGAAACTGAGGCGAAATAAATCTCAATTAGGGTCAGTTAATGCAAACTCCTAAAGAGCATATTTTCTCTGTCTTTGTTATATGGAATGTACCTTAATTGTTAATCCACAGACTTTATGTAAGTTTAGATTTTAAAAAAAATGGTGTTTAAAATGAATAAAGTCCAGTCTGAGTACAATCTAGTAAGACAGACAGGTTCATAATTTAATGTTTTCAATACATTTACCCAGTATTCTTTCTATATATTAATTCATATAAAAACAAATAGCGTATTAGAGATATACTAAATTATGGAGTAATATTTTATTAACTTTTCAGCAATGTATTTGCAGGGCTGTTAGCAACTTGATGTGAAGACACTGCTATACTCTGCCCACCATCTGCTCAGCTGTGCTGCAGAAAGTATTGCAGACAATGGAGTGAGGGCTCCTCTGCTGGACAAACACCAGCCGACATTACTGCTTTGAAAAGTAATCAGAGTAGCAATCATTTCATCTTTCAGCCCAACAGTCATAGAGTAAACTTAATTTAATTTTATTTATATAGCACTAAATCACAGCAACAGTTGCCTCAAGGCGCTTTATATTTTAAACCTACAATAGAGAACGTTTGGCCCTCTAATGATTCTAAATGGTATTACGGCAGGCGCTGTCGCAAAGACACACGTGTTGTGCCACACGTTTCTGTTTTCCTTGTAACATAGCAACCACCATCAACACACCATCACAGCACACAGAGCATAGACATTATAGAACATGGACGTAGCTACCGTGACGTCTCCCATTGGTTTCTGAAACCCTGTTAGGAAGCCTCGAGATGAGCATTTCTGCTGCCACCAAATTGGCTGCAAAAAAACGGCTGTGACGAGGAGGGGTGGGTCTGACTGTGAAACCACACACTCATTGGCTAACGACTTGTGATTGACAAGCATAGACAGTATAAAACATGGACGTAGCTTCCGGGATGGAAAAGGAAGCCAGTGCGGAAGTGCCCTAAACCTGCATTCCATGTGAAGACCACCAGATGGCGATAGCTGTGGTTACAAAAAGACCTCAGTAAACACTTTCCTGCTGAGTTTATGGGCTCAGTCACTCATTTTGGGTCATACTGAATAAAAAATTAAGTCTATTTTGTAAATCTTGGTCATATCATGTTTCAACATGGAGGATTATCTGTGGTGTGAAACCTCTCACTCATTGGCACACAGTCATTAGCCAATGAGCATGGGGTTTCACAGTCAGACCCACCCCGCCTCAACACATCTGTTTTTTTGCAAACCAAAATGGCAACCAATGGATGACGTCACAGTAGGTACGTCCATGTTTTATACTGTCTTTGTTGACAAGTCATGGTTGATTAGGCTTCCGGGTTGAAGTTCACCACTTCCAGGTTTGTTTGCCAAATTGCTGACATATTTCCTATTTTTCGTAAATGAAATCAGAACAGAAAAATTCAAACCTGGTGGCAGCAATGAAAGAACAATTTATAGGCAACCAATCTAAAGACTGATTGTATCTTTTTTTCCATGTCTATTAGAAATAACAAACACAAGTGATTTCATAATAAAAAGTTAAAGACAGTTAAAGTTTAATCTATACTGCTATTGTTCTGTATTTGTCATTTGCTAAATAACCCATATGCAGAGCACTGACCAGCCTCAATCCATCCACCCAACGTCCTACAACGGTGCTTTTAAGCGTGAAAAAAAACAAGCATTGCGGTGTATTGCTAGTGATGCATTAATGGCTCTACCTCGCTAAGGAGCAAAACAAATCCTGTTTTTCCGACTTTACTACTAGAACGCACTCAACTCGGGAGTGACGTCACTCCCGAATTCCGATATCCGACTTCTGAGGTAACTGGAGCGCAGCATCGCTACACGTGCTTGGCCAGTGTTTTCAGACAAGTTGGCATGTTCCATACAAACTACAGGCAGCCATGGCAATCTTGTCAATAGATTTTAGACACTACTTCTGTGATGGAAAATAGTTTTGAGCAAAAGTGTAGACCAATAATTGACAGTTTAAACTTCATTCTCTTCCTTGTGATCAAAATTTAAAAAATGGATAATTAAAAACACCAAAACAGCAGTATACTGTTAATAATAATTTTAAAGGCAACAAACAGGAAAAATAGTTTAAAGTGCTCAGAAAAGGGAAATTTAAGCATTTATTGTAAAGATTTGGAGGTCATTTGCTGACGAGAATCATTTGATGATGATGATGATGATTGAAAGCTCCCACACAGCTACTGAATCATTTACCCATTGGCGTGTCTGGTTTGTCAGGAATACATAGGCATTTTTACTGCATTCAGAGCAATCACACGACCTGCTCTTTGAGCAAATATGACAACCTATCCAAATACTTTTCTCTTTTTATAACATTTATCAGCACAGATTCATTCTTCATTATGGTAAAATTCTCCACATTACTTACTTCCTCCTGACAGTACTGTGATGGTGTGCACCTTCATCTGTTACATAATTGGGAGTCTTCCATTTCTTCGGCTTCCCCATCTCCCTCTGCTCTCCTCGGGCCATAAAAGTGTCTCCAGAGAGAAAATATTGCCAAATTAGCAGAACATGCCAGGGTCCTACAAGTGAGATGTCATAAAACACAAAGCAAGTGGGTAGTTCACTTTTTCAAAACCGAGGTGGATTCTTTTGAAGAAGTAGCTGTACAAGGCAAGGATTTAAGGAGATTTGCAAGATGCAAATTTTGAATGTGCCTGCTTTTTCCCCTTTTCTTATCTGGGTTGTTGCAAGCTTTGAACTCATTTGCATAAAGACTGATTTGTTTTGGCATGAAAGCGCTTTCCTGATATGATGCATATCCTTTAATTTTGGTAATGCTCTTGCTACAAAGATCTTTACTGCTGCATACTACTGCAACAGCTACGATATGGTATTGAAAGGCTGTCTTGCATTTTCTCCAGGATTTCTGTTTGTTTCATTTGCCCTGTGTTACAGTGGACTTCTCCGTCTCTCCCTCTCCTTTTCCCTCTGCCATTCTTCCACTGACCCCTCCCCCAGCTATGGAAATGAACTCTGTGCTATGGATATGAGGGTGAAGATGAGGTTTGCAGCAAATTTCCAGCCCTGCTTGCAAGACAGCCTCTTGGCTCCTTGCCAACATTTTGCAAGTCCTCTCTAGCCAACCAGAGTTCCTGTCGGCAATCACCTGACCCTGAATTCCCAGACAAAGAAATGTTCATGCTTTCTTTTTTTAAGCGCTCTCTCCTACCCCAAGAGTGGGGGTGGAAAAAAAACTCCAGCCCCACACTGGATTATGAGGGTTGCACGCTGGCGTGTATGGGTATGTGCACTACATTGTTTGTTTGATAACACAGGGGGATAGTGTGCATGTCTGATTAGCCTGCTTACAGCGAAGGGAATATGCTGACTTCAGGTATTTCCACGAGAAATGTTTTGGACCATCTGCTCTGCACGGCTTAAAGGGAAACGTCTCTTTAAAAAAGAAGAGGGAGCAGGGAGCTTTAGCCGTGTTTGGGAAAAAGTTGCCTGCATGAAAAAAGTTTTTCCCGTGGGGTGAATACTTGCTCAAACTATTTCCTGCTTCAGAGCAGCAGCTAGAAATGTCAGATAGCATTGTTTTTAGAGGTGAAGTATATTTAACTGGAAAAAAAAATGTTGCTGTTTTTTCAGAGCCGGTATGACTTCACCTTACATAACATGCAACTAGGAAAAGGGTGAAGTTGTTTTGTAGGCCTCAGAGCCCTTTCCTTCCTATCTTTGTGCACTTTGTTCTGTTTGACTCCTAACATAGAGTTACTGTAACAACAGTAACTCAATTACTTAAAAAGATTTTAAAGGGCTTTAGAGCCTCTTTGGAGAGCTTTTTTTTTTACAACTTATTATTTCTCCACAGTTCTGCTCAGCAGATAAGCTTAGGTCTTTGCACTGAAGACGCATCTCACTACATTATCCATCAAACAGTCACACAAATGAGTCCCCGCTGTGCCTCTCCTGCCTGTTGCGCATGACAGACTACTGCATTCAAAGGTCGAACTCTTTTGTGTTGTTTCAAAGGCTCTGTGTCATTTTTGTGAGAGGAAGCAATGTTTAGTGACAGTGTATTTCATCAACGTATTTTAGGATACCTGATTGTTTTGATTAAATGACACCTTTCCTGAAGTTTTAACAGATCTCTCTCTGATATCAGATTTGCCTTTAGGCTTGTTATCTTTGTTGCTGGATCATATTCGTTTTTACGTGCACAACACTGTTTCATCTCAGCAGCTGCACTTTTAAGTCTTTGACCCTTTAATACTTAGACAAATATAGCTTGTAAAATTAACAACCATATAATAGACAGTTGTCGACTGTAGCTACACAGTAAAAGTGACCTTTTTGTTAACAAGTACAGCCAGATTTGATAGTACAGTATCATCTGCACACCCCAGAGACCAATATCACTTCTCTTTTTTTCTCCCTGCCAGTGCACTCTGTCACCCCTTGAGCCCTCAGGGTATCATGCTGCACAGCCTCTAAGTCAGATTATCCCTTATTGTGCGCCCAACATGTCTCCACAGTCTGCCAGAGGCCTGTAGAGCTTCTGTTTTCACTCTGTTCATAACAAAGTCCACGATCACTGGAAGCACAGTCTTCCATGGTACTTGTATTTAACATAGTTTTTTGGGGGGTGGGGGAGTTGTTTAGGTGTTTTTGGCACATTTGCTTTGCATTGTTTTTACAACTACAGTATGTCTGCTGTCATTTTTGGTATTTGTGTGCAGCATGCCGTGACAGCGGATATAAAGTGGTGGTATTTCTGAGCTGTCAGTGACGGGCAGGCGTGTGTAAGTGATAAAGACCACATTGTGTCTCTGCTACCTCCTTTCGTATTTTCCCCTTTAGACTCTGAGGGCCTGTCTTGCTGGTGGAGCTGCACACACACTGTGAGGCCCCCAAAAGGGGGCATTTACAACTGGGAAGAAGTCCAAAGACAAATATCTGGTTCTTATAGCCACTGTACTTTCTCTCCTCCCCCCACCGGCATTTTCAGTGTCACTTTCTCATTGGCTCTGAGGAGAAGGAACCCTGGAGACAGCCTAGCCCTAAAAACACAAAAAAGAATGCAGAAAAAGCTGCTTTACTTGCTTTTACAGATAACTCAGTATACCTGCAATTATCAAACCTACAGTCACCAAAGATGAAGAACTCTGGACTTAATTCATAAAAACTCCCTTGCAGTTACTCCCAGCCAGCTCATTTCTTCCCGCCTACACCAGTGACTGCTCTCCTCACTTGCCCATAACATCACAGATTGTTCCTCCATGTAGATATTACAGTTTCACTGACATTTGTTAGTTTTTGCAGTTTACCAACTGGAACCGCACATCCACGCGGGCTGTCGAACACTTAACTTCAGTGTGCTAGTGCTGGAGCCAAGAGGCCTAACACATATGGCTGAGGGCTTTGAACCATACATCCTGCGCTACAGTACAGATATTTATAAACTACAGCAGAGCCTCTTGATTGAAGAGCACATGTTTCTACTCTTCTTCACTAAAACCCCTCCCCACGCTCAGCACCACCTCCCCTTAAAGGCGCTATTGTTTACTAGTCACACTGGGGGAGAGGACGGAGGGTTGTGCTATACTCTCTCTCGGCCTCTCTGCTGTTTGACTTTTTTCTCCTCTTCCCACACACCCACTATGTGTGAGATATGAGAACCTGAGAAGCACTTGAGGAAAAGTAAGCACAGCTGTGCAGCACTGCTCTCACGTGGAGCCTATACTATGACCAGCACGTGTTTACATATGGGACTGCATATATTCTGTGTGTGAAAAAGAAAAAGAAAGAAGAAGAAAGTTAGCATGTGTTTGCAGTCTTACCGTGTGTGTGTTTGAGAGAGAGACATCAGAATGAGTGCAGCTGTTGGGGATTTACTATGAGAGGCTTAAGTCCCGGCTGTGTCTCGTCCTCTCTGATCGACCTAGCGGTTCAGTGTCAGGTACCACAAACCAAGTGAACTCTCCACTGCAGCTCTGAACACTATAGAAGAGTTACTGTATAGACTGCTATTGATGAATAGGCCTTACAGCCAGAGATAAAGATATGTTTGCAAAGGCTTTAACACTCCCACTCTGCATTTATCCAGCAGAAATGAGGCGTACCACTTTTGTTCTACAGCTAAATGACTACAAATTCTATGAACCTCTGCTTACTAAATCTGGGAGCAAAACATTTTATGCATGGCCAGATTTATGGCAGATTGGGCTGCGTAACTAATTTTCATAGTAAAAAACTGTCCATAGCACTAAGTATCAGTAAGGATTGCAGTTAGATCTGTTGACAATTTTACATCTTTCTTACTTCTTTGAAATATTCCTTGAAACCTGTCCTTTTTACCCCTGTCTTCGTCCCAAAGGTCAACATTATCTATGTAGCAAGCATAGACTGTATTTAAAAGACATACGTAGACACCATGACTTCTGCCCTGTTTTGAAACCATTTTTTAATTTTTTATGTTTACTAAACTTCTAGATTAACATGCAGAAAACAGATTTAATTTATCTATCTTTGTTTATTTTCTATGAATTTTGAACTCGAAGCTGTCAAACTGTGTCCGTTCTTTGAATTACTGTGGTTTGGTAACAATTCAAATAGATAAATACTCACTTGTAGTATGTTTGTAAATGATTAAACTTCTGATAAAAGCTCCACAAGGTTTACAAAAAACTGTCAAATGATCCCAATCCACACAGCGTTATCGCTGCAGGCTAAAGATGGAAAAGTCGCCAACATCACCAAGGGGGAAGATTTCGCTGGCTGCTAGGCGTGTGTGACTGCGCTGATTGGGGGTTTTCCCCTCATAGCCGAAAGGTTTGCTGGGCGAGGATTTAGGGCAAAATAATGCGCTGTTTATTTGGAGTTTATGCAACAGAAACTGTTCAATAAACTACATTTTTCAGACATAGTTTTGAGAGATATTGCAGACAGTGAAGTTAAGATAACAAACATTGGAAATATTGGAAAGTGTGGTCGTTCTTGATTGTGTCATTGCTTGGCTGTTTTTTGTGCAGAACTGGAATTCTCGATCTCTGTCTTTGACCAGTTTTCCCATGCTGCGTCACATACTTTGAGGGTGGAGTGCCAAGTTATTAGCTAATGCTAGCAAGCTTGCGTAGAAAGGTGCATACATGGACTGAATGGGTGCACTGCACCAACCAAAGATGCCTGCTAATTAATGCTAAGTAGCATATAAATAAAATACTACAATATTACTCACCAAAACTGGAACACAGACTTCTTGGAAACTTCTTAGTTACAACTGCCTGTCAGTCAAACTGCCCACGCCCCTAACTGTTAGGCTAAATAATGTTTAAACTGAGGTGTAAAAAGAAAATTCTGATCCTGTACAGTTGTTATGAAGTCAATTGCTTTTGGAGCTAGCCTCAAGTGGTCATTCCAGGAACTGCAGTTTTGTGTACTTGTTGGCTTCATTTTACAACCCTGGAGGTTGCCACTTGGTAGCAAGTGGCTTCTTTTTTTATTCTTTTTCCATTTAAAATCGCACTGTTTTTCTTCAGCTGTTTGTATTAAGACACATAAGTAAGTGTTATTTGGTTAAATTTATAATGTTTGTGTGAATTATTTCTTTAAATCTTATAGTAGTGTAAACTCTTAACATCTTGATATCCACCTTAAACTTACTTAAACTCAGTGACTGCACATGTCATGTGAAAAGATATGTCCTCACATCTGTTGTCACTGGGCTTTGTTTCAGGCAGAGAAGAAGGCCAAACAGATGTCAGCAATGAGCATGATGAAGGACCACGAGGAAAATGAAACAGGGATCCGGAACGAAGAGGTCTCAATAATCAAACACCCACAGCCTTCAAAGCAGCAGCAGCAGCCTCAATCGCACACTAAATCTCAGTCACAGCCTCAGTATCAACAGCAATCATCGCTGTTGCTGCAACAGCAACAACTGCAACATCAGCAGCCACCTCAGCAGCAGCAGCAACAGCCTACTGACCCAGCTTCCCCCACTGTGGCCACGACCCCTGAGCCCGTTGCCATCGGAGGAGAAGACAAGACATCCCCCAAGTCTCCAGACACTGAGTCCGAATATGAGGTAAGATCATTTTAGGCATGATTCCCCCTGACTCGTATCTGGTTGTAAGCTAACATGAAGTCTGTTTTGGATAAAGGATTCAGTTTCAGGTGAGGGTTAAACCTTGTCATGCAAAGTAGCCATTCATGTTCTGGGAATTTACTCATTTCAGGTGTTTTATAACTATATGAGTGTTCACAAAGGCACTAAATAATCTACAGTGTATTTGACAGAGCATAAAAAATTGTGTGTTTTGTGACCTTTTATTTCGGATTATGAAAAAGAAACATCACTTGAGTACAATTCAGTCTTTGCACAGGCTTTATACAACTGGTACAATTACACAACTATTTTCACACATGCTTCTCCGCAAATCTGTAAACCAGTTTACAGAAATCTGCAAACTTTGCCCTTTAAATTGGGATTGAAGCATTCAAATAAACAATGGGTTTTTAATTATGCACAAGTTTAAGGACTATTTATAGTAGATCCGTGTAAATCAAATAACTAATTCATTAAAAATTTGACCTATTTTCATAGTACTTTTTTCGTTTTCTCCCAAATGAAAATGCCTGCAATTATTCACACATTTTATGTGATAGTGAGAGTTTAGCTTGTTTAGAAAAAAAAGCGATTTGTGATGTTGTTATGGTCACAATTTTCATATAAACTTTTTTATCGGAGGGATCTAACTGTCCCAAAGTAAAAAATATCCCTAGACAGGCTGTTGAAAAAGGTTTCACAACTCTGCCCACAAGTCAAAGCAGAGTGGATGATTTGTCTTTTATTTTGGCTGCAGGACGGTCGTGGTTTTGGCATCGGTGAGCTGGTTTGGGGGAAGCTCCGAGGATTCTCTTGGTGGCCAGGCCGCATCGTATCCTGGTGGATGACGGGACGCAGCAGAGCTGCTGAGGGAACCAGATGGGTCATGTGGTTTGGAGATGGAAAATTCTCAGTGGTGAGCATTCAGAGCCAACATTAATATTGCTGTTAGGTCATTTTTTTCTTTTTCAAGCAAAACAGACGTCTGTTTATAGTGATAGCCACAGACTTTATAATGAGCTTTTTGGTTTTATTTACTCAGCCAGATGATCCTTTAGAGTATAAACATAAAACTCAATCTCCAGACAGTTTTTACCTCAACATGATTTCTTTAAACATGTGGCATAAAAAATATTTTATTTTCTGTGTATTTTCACAGGTTTGTGTAGAGAAACTAATGCCTTTAAGTTCCTTTAACAATGCCTTTCACCAACCAACTTACAACAAGCAGCCCATGTACAGGAAAGCCATCTATGAAGTCTTACAGGTGAGCACAAGAACTGTAATAACAAATTTTATAGTACAGCTGCCTTTTTTGGTTATTTTTTTTAAATTTACACAGACAGTGTGGTTGATATTGATAGTTTTGCATCTGCAAAGCAATGGTTTGCCTTTTTTAATAACGTGTTTTCATTCTTTGATACCAAGATTTCAATATCTATTATAGTGTTAAGCTAGAGCCATCAGACAATTAGCTTGGCTTAGCATAAAGGCTTGAAGCAAGGTTGAAACAGCAGGTCACAAATAGTAACATGTCATGTGTTGTTTGTTTCATTCAAAAATGTGTGGTTTTATGGGTATAGTATAGGTAATGCTGGAACAACTGTATGGCATGTTTCCCAGTTTTCTTCTGAGCATCTTGAGGAGGCTGTTTAAAAAGCTCTATGAAAATTGTAGAAACGTTCCTGCAATTACCATAATTTGCAGAGGCAAATGCAAAAAAGAAAAGCGTAATTTCAAAATAAGTGCTCTCAATGACAAATTCAAGAGCAAAATTATCCAAGACATCCTGCAGGCAGAGCCCTCTCAAATTATCCTCCCCTTTTAGGGAGAGCATTTAATTGAAGTGGACAAAGTACCAACTCTGAATCATTAGGGGATCTTTACTCTATAGATCATTTAATAAGGATACATTTTTGTCAAAAACGTTTTGGATGTTCTCGCAGGTGGCTAGCAGCCGGGCAGGAAAAGCCTTCATGGCCTGCCCTGACAGTGATGAGACAGAGACCTCAAAATCAGTTGAAATGTTAAACAAACAGATGATTGACTGGGCTATGACAGGATTTCAGCCCACTGGACCCAAAGGCTTAGAGCCACCAGAAGGTAAGAGAACATCCCTACCCTGAAGCTCTGATTGTTGACCCTGTTCCTGACCTAACTGAAAGAGTTAATACTTGCCATGTCTAATGACATATCAGATGTCTTCTACTTACTTTTATTAAGCATTATGACTTAATAATTTAAAAGATTTCCTGTAATCTGAATTGTGGTTTATGCTGTGCACCCCAGAGGAGCGTAACCCATACAAAGAAGTTTACCCTGAGATGTGGGTGGAGCCAGAAGCAGCAGCCTATACGCCTCCTCCAGCCAAAAAGCCTCGCAAAAGCACAGCAGAGAAACCCAAGGTCAAGGACATCATTGATGAGAGGACACGAGGTAAATTGCCTCATTTATTGGGTTATACTGGAGTCATGACCTCTGCGTTCTGCTCCATGGGAAGGTCCCAGCAGTGTTTTACATCAGTGTAAGGTAGGGTATGGACAAGAGATCCATTTGTGAGTGACATGAGCAGGCAAAAAGGCTCAGGCTGCTCTAGAAACAATGAATATATGCTCTATCTAGATAGACTGCTCTGTCTTTATTACTGGATTACTACTCATTACTCATCCTCATCCTAGTGTAACTAATAACACAACCACATCTGCTATTTTGATTGACCCATCAAAAGAGTTCCGTTTTGATTAAGTTTCACAGCCAGTCTTTCCATGGACCAGCCGTAGTAATTTCCCAAGGTAGACTGGACACTGGTATTTCTCCTTTTTGTAATCTCTTATAATGGCATGTACTTGTACAGTTTGGAGTACCACAGGGATGGATTTCGGGGGCCTCAAAATTGACAATTTATATAATCTGGTTGATATTTGTAAATTGACATGTAATATTTTATCTGCTAGTTACATTATTTCTTTAACTCTCATGGAAGGATTTGCATTGCTGGGTAATTGCAAATATTTCTAATAGAATAGAAGAGTTGGGTTTTTTTGTGGCTTAGAGGAAGAACATAGAAGTTCTGGCAATTTAAACAGTATACACCATTTTGTATTGCTTATTGTGTTATTTGAAGCAGTTTAACACATTTAGCACCCTTCAGAGATATCAAAATTAAATGCTAACGTTTGAATTTTCCTCAGAGCCAAGTCACAATATAACTTCCTTTTGCTTTTACATTTAAAGCATATACATTCATGTATTTATTCACATACGAATGTTCAAATCATTTTCACTAGCAAAATTAATTTAGGGTTCACACTGATTACTGTAAGTAGTTTCTGACGTGTGGTAAAAATTTATGAACTTTTCATTGCATCGTACCCTCTTAAATCTTAAATCTTCGATTATAGTTACTTTTACGGATTTACTCAAAAGAACTAAAAATGGAAAGAACTAATGCAGACTCTGTTATCCTTCATTTCTCTTTGTCAGAGCGGCTTGTTTATGAAGTGAGACAAAAGTGCCGCAGCATAGAGGGTAAGTGACGCATTCTCTGTGTGCTCTTGCTTGTAGCAGCACCGAGGGGCCTCTCAGGAGGCACCGACACACCTCTCACTTGTTCCTGTTGTTGACAAGCAAAGCAGCTGAAATGCACACATCTGTGTTCACAAAATGATTATTTCTACTGCCTTATTGGCTGCTTTGTGTGTTCTCTCTAAATATACCAGCTAAACTAACTTAAATCTAGACGCATGTCAGAGCTGTTCAAATAGTTTCATAAAGGTGTGAGTTCTGAGTGCTCTCTCTGGTCTCTGCCTGTTAAATACTGACATAGTGTTTCTCTTACCGCAGACATCTGTATCTCCTGTGGAAGCCTGAATGTTAGCCTTGAGCACCCTCTGTTTGCTGGAGGAATGTGTCAGAGCTGTAAGGTAAGATGCGATAAAGGTCATTCAAAGTCTGGGACTCAACTAGTATGTTGTAAAAAACTCACAGCACATTTCAAAGCTAGGCATAAACTACTTATATTTTAAGCAACACCTGGTGTGACCCCATGTCTCACTGCATGTTTTGGATTTTACCTTTCTTTTTTTTTTGCAGAACTGCTTCCTAGAATGTGCGTATCAATATGATGACGATGGCTACCAGTCATACTGCACTATCTGCTGCGGGGGACGAGAGGTGCTCATGTGTGGAAACAACAACTGTTGTCGGTGAGGTTTCTACCATGAGAGTCTGTGTTACAGTGACGAGTACAGTGCTTAACAAATTTATTTGACTGCCACCCAATGTAAGGTTTATGCCACAGCTGGCCTAAATTGACAGTATTGATAATTACTAAAATAATTCTTTATGTTTCTGTAATGGTTAATCCACCAGTATGTGCAAGCTCTTTAATCGAAATATGTTTAAGGCTAAAATATAATTATTGTTGTTATCCAATTTACTGTTTTACAAAAAAAGCTGAGAAAAATAGTAAAGCATGTTATTATTTTTTGATTAAGATGCCAAATTACAGTTATTTACTTGCATTTCTGAACAGGAAAATTTGTTTTAGTGGTTCAATGTTGTGTTTGATTAATTTCTGACTTCTCAGAGAAGTCCAGTGCACCGGCTCAAATTTGGGCATAAAAATTCCGTTTGAAATTCCTCACTCTTGTTCAAAATGGTAAAACGTCGAGAGTCCACATTAAAGCACTTCGCGATGCTAATAAATTTGTTAAGCACTGTATGCGCATGGATTGTGGTTGTATTTAAAAAACATTCAAGTGTGGTGGAACTAGCTTCAGCCAGCAGCTACAGCTGACATGGTACATTTTGTATAAAGTAAAATTCTTGAGCACAACTTCAACATAATGGAAGTTTGTATATGCTAAGTGGTTAAGAAAATTGATGGATTTTCAAAATTCTAATTAAAACCCTAGGAATAAGGGATATTTTTTTTGTTAAAATCCTGGATAAAGTATTAAGATTTCATTCATGTTACTGTAACACTGTTTTGGGGTCATAGGCTGGCATAACTCTTGGTGTTCTGATTGAGCTTGTGATATGGAAATGGGTCTTAAACTAAATTAACCAAGGTTAAAGGAAAACACAGAGACGGTGCAGGGTTTACACTCACTGACCACTGCATTAGGTACACCTGTTCAACTGCTCTTTAATGCAAATTGTTGTTGACCATGTCCCTCCCTTTATGACCACGGTGAATCCATCTTCTGATGCCTGCTTCCAGCAGGATAACACACCATGTCACAAAGCTCAAATCATCTCAAACTTTCCTTGAACATGACAATGAGTTCACTGTACTCAAATGGCCAGATCTCAATCCATTAGAGGGCCTTTGGGATGTGGCGAAATGGGAGATTCATATCTTGGATGTACAGCAACTGCGTGATGCTATCATGTCAATATGGACCAAAATCTCTGAGGAATGTTTCCTCACGTAAGAAATTTGTTGAATCTGTGCCATGAAGAATTAAAGCAGTTCTGAAGGCAAAAAGGGGTCCAACCCAGTAGTAGCAAGGTGTAACTAATGAAGTGGCTGGTGAGTGTATAAATAAAACCCCAGCTCAAATATAAGACAGTTCTCTGGCTCATTGAGAAAGTATGGGTTCGATATTTGTAAATCTTAGATGGACACTTTGTCATTCCATATAAAACCAGTCACATCTGTAAAAGTTCCCTCCTCATCCCCAATATCTTTACCATATTTAAGGTAGCACTGCAAAATTTTAGCTTCATACTATGAATATTTCAGAGTTACAGGCTCTCGAAGAACATAAGGATGGGTCGAAATTTTGCGCAATTTTAATTCATCTTTTTGAGCCTTCATAACTTCAGAATTACAGAAGATATCCGCATAAATTTCAAGGCTAAAATGAATCACATTAAAACTCTGTTAAGAACTGCAACCAAATAAAATTTACACCCACTCCAAATGTCACAATTCAAAGCCAAAAACTTGTCTAACTACCTTTGAGCATCAATATCATGGTATATTTATTAGTTTCAATAGCAAAACTGCACCAATTCTACATCTGACATAGAGTAACAGAAACAAGCACTGGTACCACTGGATGTTTTATCTGTTTTCTGGAACTTTAAAGCCTGTATTTTAGGTAAACCTTCAAGGGACCTATCATCATGTGGGACAAGTCGGTGGTCAAAATAAGTTATAGCAGGTCTCCTTTTTACCTACATTTTGATACCAGATTCATCTTTAAGCCATAATTCCTGATTCCTAATATAGTTATATTTTTTAACACAGGCTAATGTAGCTGTGAATAGATGTGAGATCAATGTGAGATATCACAATGATCAAAAAAAAAATTAGGTCCTTGAGAAGTTTTTTTAAAAATCCATGCAATTTGAGCTTCCAGAAGGGTTTGTATCCCAGAAAACAAGAAAAATCTTTCTGAACAAAGACAAGATTTTGGCTTTAGATCGAGACACTTTGAGTGGTTGTAAAACTGATTTGGTTGCATCATTGTACTAAAAGGTCCACTGATTGTTGTGTGAAACATTCACCCTGAACTTCCATAAGCTTGACCTAATGTTGGCAAGTGCCCATTTGTTGCATTAATTACCCTTCTGTTAGTTTGCGTCAGTGAAGTTTCACTGGAGTGTGAAAATACCTTTGTAAAATCTTACATTTTAGAAACTTCTCATTTGCTTCTTTTATATAATTACCACATTTTACTGGGATATTCAGCCACTCCACATGTCTTCAAGTCTCTTTGCCATAAAAAATCCTCATAAAATTATTGCTTAATGTAGAACATTGTGAAGCTATCCAGCAGATCACAGCATTTTTTTATTTGTGAATATACTCCATAGGACCAAAATATAGAGTCTTCACAAAAATCAGTGTTAGTATGCTCTTGCTTCTAATTTACGGTTGTTTATCCAACACAGATAGCAGGATTGTGCCTTCATTGCTCATATTGGATACACAATAGAGGCTTTGTAGTGGGTCACAAATCTCACAGCAGTGATGTCAGGCACCATCATGGAGGTCCAGTGCAGAAATAGCTGATAACAAATATTTTATAAAGCGTGGTTGTACTGTATGTCTGTTGAATAGAGCATTGTTAACTATAAAGAAATAGTCTGATAAAGTATCCTCACACAGTCCGACTACAAGATCAAATTGTAGAAAAATACCACTGAGAACAGATTGAGCTTTGTCAGATGCATGCTGGACTGATCCGCAAATAATGCTGTGTTTAGATGGTGGCGTTTGACATTTGGATGACATTTTTGATGATAACTCACTGCCTCTCAAAACCCACAAACCTCATTCAAAACCATTTAATGTAGACCATGTAAATGTAAAGCAAAGAATGACACTGAAACTGTGTGCACCATTTCTGACCTATGACTGATAAACAAACTGATTTATGGAGGAGAGAAATGTCAGCCATGTATCGTAGAACTTTATTTAAAGGATAAGGGTGCAGATATTCTGTGGTTTCATTACTGTCAACAAAAAACAACCAAAGATCATTTTGCCATGGGTAGTCATTACCACATTATTAAATGTCACACAAGTCCTGGTTGATCTTCTTGTTGATCTCAGCCTGACAGCGGTGTCAGTATCAACACCTGCTGAATTACTCAAAACAACCTTTGTGGTGGTTCTCGCTACAACAGGCGTCTCCAAGACCACATTTGTCCATCACATTGATGCTCAGTTGGAACTAAGAGGCCCAAATTGTGCCAAGAAAATATCCCTCACACCATTACACCACGGCCACCAGCCTGAACAGTTGTGATACAAGGCAGGATGGATCCATGCTTTTATGCTGTTTACAGCAAATTCTGACCCTACCATCTGAATGTTGAAGCAGAAATGGAGACTCATCAGACCAGGCAATTTTTTTTCCAATCTTCTGTTGTCCAATTTTGGTGAGCCCGTGTGAATTGTAGCCTCAGTTTCCTGTTCTTAGCTGACAGGAGTAGCACCCGGTCTGGTCTTCTGCTGCTGCACCTCATTTGCTTCAAGGTTTAACATGTTATGCTTTCAGAGGTGCTCTTCTACATACCTTGGTTGTAACAAGTGGTTATTTGAGTTACTGTTGCCTTCCTATCATCTTCTCCTCTGACCTCTGGCACCAATAAGGCATTTTCGCCAAGAGAATGGTCGCTCGCTGGATATTTCCTCTTTTTTCGGATCATTCTCTGTAAATCCTGGAGATGATTGTTCGGGAAAATCCCAGCAGATTGGCAGTTTCTGAAATACTCAGTCTGTCTGATGCTTGGTCTGAACTTAAGCACGTTGACCATGTCTACATGCCTAAATGCATTGAGTTGCTACCATATGTTGGCTGATTAGATATTTGGATTAACAGGCAGTTGAACAAAGAGCATTTTTTGTTTTTGTTTTTTCTTTTTAAAACAAGAAGAGAGAACAACTCCAGCACGCCAGTATTCTTTTATGATCTGTTAACCAACTATGCCAGATGCCTCTGGCTTTGCTTTTGGGTAATAATTACCCTGGCAATCAAATTTTCAAGAGAAGCACTTTTATTTTCATTGTGTCACTCTGTGCTCTGTGTGTGGGCTCTTCCAGTTACAACTTCCAGTTCGTCTTCTAGTTAAACCATTACTGCCAGACCAAACATTTCTCCTGAAAGCCCTACTGGCTCAAAGGATTTATCGCCTAATAGACATATTTGTTGGAACTGGAGGTTGTTGAGTTTTTTTTTTTAAACTACCTTTTCCTAAAAAGGCAATAACATGGCTGAACCCCACAGAACATGCAGAAGTGTTTCCACTTACATTTCCATTTTAAACATTTTTAGTAGCTGTTTTTAGTCTTCTAATGGAAAATGGAAAATATGTCATATACCATGTTTAATGGCACATGTCGTAAACTAATGAATTGGTGTAAGGTATTTGTGAAAGAAAATGTATGCTTCTGTTAGATTACTGACTCAGCTCAACACTATGGCTGCATTTAATAGGTAGATTTATCAATCACTGTAGAAATAAATGTCCTTGTCCTTGGTTCAGGTGCTTCTGTGTTGAGTGTGTGGACCTCCTCGTTGGTCAAGGAGCTGCCCACGCTGCCATCAAAGAAGACCCGTGGAACTGCTACATGTGCGGTCAGAAGACTGTGTTTGGCCTGCTGGAGCGTCGTCCTGACTGGCCCAGCCGTCTCCAGCTCTTCTTTGCTAATAATCACGACCAAGATTTTGTGAGTAAATGACCTGTAGGCCATAAATCCCAATAACCGTCTCACTGAGGAGTCTTTCTCCTGTGTGTCTCACTGTTGCCCCCCTCTGTCGATGTTGTACTTCAGGATCCACCAAAGCTTTACCCTCCAGTCATGGTGGAGAAGAGGAAGCCTATTCGTGTCCTGTCGCTATTTGACGGCATAGCTACAGGTCAGACAGTTTTCTCCACTTTGTCTTATCAAAGTCTGACTCTGTTTTCTTTCCTTTTGTTATTATTGGTGGCAGCTTTGCCATCTATCAGTCACTGCACATAAGAAATTTCATGTGATCACTTTGTTATTGTTATAGTAGGAGCTCACCAGTCAATGCATGAATAACATTACTACTAGTGGGAAGAGTTGAATTGAGTGCTCATTTTTGGTATTATTCATCATATGATTTATTTATCAGGTACAGCTCCAGAGCTTTGTTTCAGTCTAAGCGGACAGATTTTTGTGCAGTCAGTTTTTTGTTTTTTTTGTTTTTTTGATCTTTAACTACACCCTGCCCAGGGCTGCTGGTGCTCAAAGAACTTGGCATCCAAGTGGGTCGCTATGTAGCTTCTGAAGTGTGTGAAGACTCCATCACTGTGGGTATTGTCCGGCATCAGGGTCGCATCATGTACGTTGGCGACGTGCGTAACGTCACACGCAAACATGTGAGTTGATGTTCCTGTTATGTCTGAGTGTGCATTTTTGCTTTGGGGTGTTCCATGCTTTACATTTTTCCTACAATGTCACATACAAAAAGTATTTCAGACCACTATAGTTAAAAGAAGAGTTTATATTTGGTGACATGGCTCCGTTCTAGGGCCTCCTTGCCTTTTCTTGCACATACATGGACTGCATAAGGCAGGGAGGGCCTTATGCAGGACCCAGCAGGGGAACAGAGCAGGTTTCAGTGACAGTAGATTTGACAATGATTAAGACAGATACAGCATGAAAAGAGGAGCTAGGATGGAGATGTGCAGCAACTGTGAGCAGGTTAAAGCAGCTTAAATAGCATTCTCTATATGAGATTTATCAATTTTATGTATGGAGTTGAGATCTACCAGGATTGCTGCTGAACTTGACTTCATGGTCCGCCTGAACTAATGCTAAGCTTGATTCTTGTTCTATTGCTTACCACAGCTAAGGACTAGAAGTCTGCGCTGACTTCCAGAAAAGAGAAATCCAAGGATTTTCTACCAAAATGCTATCAACTTAAAGTAACTCTAACATAGAGAAAACACAAATGCATTAAGGGTGAATCTAAAGTCATAGAAACTAAAATGTATAAAATCTTTAATACATACAAATTACAAATTATATACATTTTTAGTAAAACTTTTGCCTCAACAATATAAGCTGATTCTGATATTCACCAGTTTTTGGGCATATTGACACGCAGATCCCAGACCTGCAGCAGTAACTTAAGACTAGCTGAAAGTTACAAAGACTGGTCATAGCATAGTTAAGAACTGTTTCAACATAGTGGGTAAAGAGCACATATCAAATGACCAAATAAACAGAGATATCAAACTTGCAGACAGCTATGTCTGATCACAGATGTCATTACTTCCTTTTACAAGGTAGGATCTTCCTTCATGCCTTCCCATCAGGGTTGCCTGACATACTGGATGTACAACACTGAAACCAAGCTTTTCTTCAACACTTTACCTTGCTTCATCATATTAAAGATCAAAAGCGGAGACTAGAAGACAATAAAGATATTATAAAGCATTCAGACTCTTAGGATCTGTATTACTTTTCATAACCATTTAACAATGTTTGTTACAATCTATAAATGAAGTTCAGAGGAGTCCAATGCTGGTTTACATTATACAAGATATTGTCTTTATTTCTCTAATCATGACTGTCTTCTTCTCTCTATACAGATACAGGAGTGGGGTCCGTTTGATCTAGTTATAGGTGGCAGTCCATGCAATGACCTCTCTATAGTCAATCCTGCTAGGAAGGGTCTTTATGGTAGGTTTAAACAAGTTCACTCTTCTTTTGCTTTGCTCATGTATTAATTTGGAAATTCATCTGGTCACAATTACAAAAGGTCACCTAAAAATAACCGGAATATGACCAGTTTGTCTTTTGCTTTGCTACAGCTCCTTGATTAATGCATCTTTCTTTCCCACAGAGGGCACCGGACGCCTGTTCTTTGAGTTTTACCGGCTGCTCCATGAGGCTCGGCCGAAAGAAGGGGAAGACAGGGCTTTCTTCTGGCTCTTTGAAAACGTGGTTGCCATGGGTGTCAGTGACAAGAGGGACATATCTCGCTTTTTAGAGGTTAGCTTCTTCACTGATACCTGTCCTCTCTACCTGCTACCAAATAACTAGCTAAATTTCAGGGTGTAGATACAGTATGATGTGACACCAGTGACATGAGGATTGTTGGGTTATGAATGCCCCCTTGTGGTAATAACTCATTATCTTTGGACACAGGTTATTAGAAGGGAGCACTAACCCTCTTGATCTTGATTTAACACTTTAATATGCCATCTTTAATGTGCTTTAATTTACTCTAGATAGTGTCTGTCTGGTTATCTTTTAGGTAAAGGCCTCATTAGGTGTTAGATTAAAAATACTCTCCTCTTTAAAACAATTGACCTCTGTGGAATGGTGACAATTTGGAAATTTTTGAGTGACTATAATTTACATTACAATTTTTTTTTTCAGTTATAGTAATATTGTGCAATAAAATACAGTTCTTTTGATTATAATTTTACTATGCAAACATGAGTTTCTTACCTTGGTTCCTTTCTGACTGGTGTTTGTTCTTCCTTGTCTATGCTTTTAGTGTAACCCAGTGATGATCGATGCCAAGGAGGTGTCTGCTGCCCACCGTGCTCGTTACTTCTGGGGTAACCTTCCTGGCATGAACAGGTTGGTGCATGAATGGTGAGGGAAGCAGCAGTATTTAACATATCCAACAGGAAAAAGGGACTACATATGTAGAATTGTACATTATACAGCCGTGGTAAAAAGAAATTACGCCCTCTGTCAATTCTAAGGTTATACATATAAAAATTAAGCCAAAATGAAGAAGCAGTGTGTGAAAAACTAAGTATACCCCATGATTCAATAGGTTGAACCACTTATAGCAGCAATAACTTCGTAATCATTTTCTGTATGACACATCATTGTTGAGGAATTTTGGCCCACTCTTCTTTACAATACTACTTCAGATCATTGAAGTTTGCAGGCATTCGTTTATGCACAGCTCTCTTAAGGTCCTACCACAGCATTTCAATTGGGTTGAGGTCTGGACTTTGACTGGGCCATTGCAACACATTGATTCTTTTCTTTTTTAGCCATTCTGTTGTAGATTTGCTGCTGTGCTTGGGATCTGATCTTGGGGTGAATTTGCTGGGACATCCACTCCTGGGAAGATTGGCAGCTGTCTTGAATGTTTTCCACTTGTGAATAATCTTTCTCTCTGTAGAATGATGGACTTTATATTGTTTGGAAATGACCATATAACCCTTCCCAGATTGAAGGGCAACAACAGTTGCTTCTTTAAGCTCACTGCTGATGTCTTTCCTCAGTGCCATTGTGTTAACACACACCTAAATGCTCCATATCAGCAAAACGTCTGGTTTTACAGAGGTGATCACTCTTGCCGATGATCAGTTAACCAAGTGTATTTGATTAGCAGCACCTGGCTGCTACCTGTGCTGTTACTTCCTATGGAAGCAGTAAGCACATACTTAGTTTTTCACATACTGCTTCTGCATTTTGGCTTAATTTATGTTAAATTATGACATTGTGCATTGTGTCATGTGTTCTACTTATTCTGACGTTGTATTTGCCTAATTTTAAGACCTGCTCA
>VUQI01028337.1:0-23799 GCA_015106735.1 Paratilapia polleni
TGAAGTCTGAAGAAACAAGACACACTGGCAATTCAACAATTTATTCATTTAACAAACAGGGGCCTCAGTAGCATGTGGAAGAGCCATACACAGCCACAACAGCCTGGCGCCTCCTCCTTATGCTGGTCACCAGCTTGGTCACACACTGCTGTGGGATGGCATCCCATTCTTCTACCAGCATTTGTCGCAAGTCAGCCAATGTGGTTGTGTTAGTCACTCTGACATGAACAGCACGCCCAAGCTGATCCCACAAGTGTTCAATGGGGTTGAGGTCAGGACTGCAGGCAGGCCATTCCATCCTCTCCAGTCCCAAATTCTGGAGGTAAGCTGTTTGGCATTGGCAGAGAAGATTTTGCAAGTTCTTCATGGGCGCAACCCACATACTCAACTCTGCTGCTCAACCCACAAATGCATTTTGCTTACAAATGTGACACCATTTAAAGGAAAATAAACAGGCTTTCCAACTGTATGAGATTTATTGCTAAGAAGCATTGTTACAACAAAGAAATAATCGACCAAACACAAGTTTCCTTAGTTTTTGTGCAAAGCATATATAGAAGTATAGAACTATATAAAAGAGATAAAAACACATAAAAAAG
Organism: Paratilapia polleni; assembly: GCA_015106735.1. Taxonomy (NCBI): domain Eukaryota; kingdom Metazoa; phylum Chordata; class Actinopteri; order Cichliformes; family Cichlidae; genus Paratilapia; species Paratilapia polleni. The sequence continues at coordinate 600 of VUQI01028337.1, forward strand.
ACAAACACAACCTTTCTACATTCTCCCAAATCGCACAACTCTTTATTACACAGAGCGCATTTATGTGGACATTGTTACTGCTGTGTTTAATGCTCTGGGTTAAAAACAGTTTTTCAGTATGTTGGTTCTTGTTTCAATTGTTCTGTACTGTCTGCTTGACTGTAACAGTTCAAACTGTGGGTGACCAGGGTGAGGTTGATCCTTTATGATGTTATTAGCCTTTTTGAGGCAGTGGGAACTATGTAGGTCCTCCAGAGTAGGGAGAGGGCATTCAATAACTTTCTGGGCTGTGCTGATAACCCTCAGGAGCTCCTTTGCCACTGTGCAACAGGAAAACCACACACAGAAGCAATATGTTAAAATGCTCTCTATGGAGTAAAGGTAGACATGAGATGTTGTTCTTCCTGAGGACCCTCAGGAAGTAAAGTCTCTGCTGTGCCTTCTTAACCAGCTCTCCTTGATATAAACTCCCAGAAACCAGAAGTCTGTGACCCTCTCCACACAGTCCCCACTGATAATTAAAGGCTAAATGTCCATTTTTTTCTTTCTGAAGTCAATGATCAGTTCTTTTGTCTTAGATGTGTTCAGGAGCAAGTTGTTATCTCTGCATCACTGAGACATCCGCTCCACCTCGTCTTGGTAGACGGACTCATCTTCCCCCAGAGATAAGCCCCACCACTGTGGTGTCATCTGCAAATTTGACAAATGTGTTGCTGGGATGGGCAGGGGTGCAATCATATGTGTAGAAAGTATAGAGCAGGGAGCTCAGCACATAGCCCTGTGGAGATCCAGTGCTGAGGCTGAGAGCTGTAGAGGCATGGGAGCCTACTCTAACCTGCTGTGTGCGTCCTGACAGGAAGTCTTTGATCCAAAGACATAATGCACGTGGGAGTCCCAGGTCCAACAGTTTACACACCAGTCTGTGAGGGAGGATGGTGCTGAACGCAGAGCTGTAGTCCACAAAGAGGAGCAGAGCATAGCTTCCCTGCTGCTCCAGGTGAGTTAACGCAGCATGGAGAGCCGTGGCTACAGCATCCTCCTTGGACCTGTTTGCCCTGTATGCAAACTGATACTGGTCAAGAGTGGGAGGTAGAAATGATGTGATGTGACTCCATACCAGTTTTTCAAAGCACTTCATCACCACTGGGGTGAGTGCTACTGGCCAGTAGTCACTGAGACTGGTAATGACAGCTTTCTTAGGCAGAGGGACTATGGCGGAGGACTTCAGGCAGGGTGGGACAACCGACTGTGACAGGGACTGGTTGAAAATCCTAGTGAAGACTCTAGCCAGCTGGTCTGTGCAGTCCTTCAGCACATGTCCAGGAACACCATCAAGTCCTGCGGCCTTCTTCGGATAAACAGCTCTAAATGTGCGCCTCACCTCATGATCCTCCACTCTGAGGGTGAAGCTGCTATGGGCTCCTGAGTATAACGTGGCTGCCTCTGGTGACTCCATGTCAAACCAGGCAAAGAAGAGGTTCAACCCCTCCGCCAACGCTGCGTCACCTTCAGCAGCTCTGAGACTGGATCTGTAGTTGGTGAGGTGCTGGATCCCCTCCCACACCTGCCTGCTGTTGTTACTGTCCGGATGGTCCTCGATCCTCCTCCTGTAATCTACCTTCTTGATGCCTCTCTTCAGGTTGGCTCGGGCCACGCTGTAGAGAGCCACATCACCAGACCTGAAGGCAGTGTTCCTCTCTTTCAGCAAGTGCTGGACCTCCCTGTTCATCCAAGGCTTCTGATTGGGAAAGACCCAGATGTGTTTCTTCACTGTGACACTGTCCTGTGTTATATAAATAACTGCATAGACACTGTCAGTGAACACCTCCAGGTCCTGGTGTCTGAAAATATCCCAGTTAGTCAATTAGTTCTGCTGAAGCAGTCCTGCAGCAGTTGAGAGGCTCCATCAGGCCAGGTTTTAACAGTTCTGGTGAAGTGGTGGTTTATGTGGCTGCTTCCGTAGCCTGACAAACATGCCAGCCCTGCAGCCCCGCTTTTGCTTCCTCTCCCTACACCGCCTCCGTCTCCTTCCCTCAGGGGTGGTAATCCATGGAGAGCCAGGACTCCTAGCTATGTTCACCAGAATGTTGTGTGAGTGGAGAAACTCTGTTGTAATGCTCCTCTCGCTCAAAAGTCCTATCTTTAGGAGATCGGGCCGGGTATAAACATTGTTCAACCAACAGAATGTGTATGTCTTATTTTTTGTCCTTACTACAAACAGACATACCAAGCATCTAAGTGAAAAACACTGAACCGCTGCATCCAAGCGCATGGCTTTATGCTATTACGCCATTAGGCGTCGCCAAAACATCAGCCTCCGTCTCACCCTATCGCTAGCATCGCCTTCTGTTGCACCAACTCTCTGCATGTCTTCCTTCACTGCATCCATGAACTTTCTCTGTGGTCTTCCTCTTCTCATCCTGCTTGGCAGCTCCATCTTCAACATCCTTTGTACAACATATCCACTATCTCGCCTCTGCAAATGTCAAACCATCTCAGCCTTGCCTCTCTAACTTTGTTTTGACCTGAGCTGTCCCTCTGATGTACTCAGTTTAATTCTTGTCCATCCTGGTCACTCCTAATGAAAACCATAGCATCTTCAGCTCTACCACCTCCAGCTCGGCCTCTTATCTTTTTGTCAGTGCTACCATCTCCAAACCATTCATCATCATCATCATCTTCATCATCATCAGTGGGTCTCGCTACCATCTTGTAAACCTTCCCTTTTACTCTTGCTGCTATCCTTCTGTCACAAATCACCCCTGACACTCATCTCCACCATGCCTGTACTCTCTTCTTCACCTCTCTGTTGCTTTGGATGGCTGACCCCTGGTACTTAAAGTCATCTACCTTCACTACCTCTACTCCTTGCGGTTTCACTGTTACACCTACCTCCCTCTCATTCACACACATGTATTCTGTCTTGCTTCTACTGATTTTCATTCCTCCTCTCTCCAGAGCATACCTCTACTTCTCCAGGCTCTCTTCTACCTGCTTCCTACTGTCACTACAGATCACTGTATTGTCTGCAATCATCATATGGAGACTTTTGTCTAACCTTATCTCTCAACCTGTCCATTACCACTGGAAACAAGAAGGGGCTCAGAGCCAATCCCTGATGCAGTCCCACCCCCACCTTAAACCCATCTGTCACACCTCAGCACTTCTCTCCATTATAACAGCCAGCTCTCTATCTTTACCAGTAATAGTCCCTACATTTTAAGTCCCTACCCTCACCTCCACACTCCTGCCTTTCCTTCTCTCTCACTGCCTCCTAACACATCCCTCTCCTCTTCTCTTCCTTTGTCTATGGCCAACAGTAGCACAGTTTCCACTGGCAACCTGTTGGCCAACAGCACCAGAGGCAGTCATAGTTAACCTGGGCCCTGGCCAATCCAGTATGGAAATCAACTTCTTGATGATCCAACTGTTTGTTTTGACAAAGATTTTAGATGCCCTTCCTGATGCAACCCTCCCCATTTACTGGGGCTTTGGACCCGCACTATAAGTAGACTGGCTTGTGACCTCCATAGTCTAAAAGTGGGCTACAATTAGCCAGACATATTATTTCTGTGTCTAGCTCATATCTAGTCCAGAATCTCTCTGGTGAATTTAAAGACTGCATTTCAGAGAAGTCTTGTTTGTCATTCACTAGTACAGAATTTACACTTGATTTTCCACTTTGATCCTTCTCTTCTTAATGGAATCTGTCTGTTTAATTGGTTTCCTCTTGGTCATAGTCAAGCTGGTTAGGCAACCTCTTGCAGTTGTGTGAATAAGTACATGTAAAATGTCTGCTGTTGGTCCTTCAGATTAGTAACCCTCAAAATGGAGGGGCTTACTGGCTCTAAAGAAAGAAACAAGAAAAAACAATATGGGAGGGCGTGTTTTCATTCAAGCCATAATCTTTTCTTAAACATGGCTTAAAAGTAGTTCATTTTGGTGTCAAGACCTGACCAAAATGACCAGTGAATGAAATAGAAAATATATTAATAACAAAAATGAAAATAAAATAGTAATTCTGAGTCTAAGCTAGAACCTGACTGATATACTGGCTGGCCGATATTAGGTATTTGCTGATATATCGGTATTGGCAAATAATTTTCATTTATCGGCCGATAAATGAAAATTAAAAAAGACATGACAAGCCAAAATTAGAAGAGACAGGAGAAACACTCCTCAGTCATATTACCAGTGTTGATGTTGCATAGTTTGCATAGTAAACGAGTAATCCACAACTTGTTGTGACAATAAAACAAGTTTATTGTTTTAAATCAAGTTTTTAACCTGTATTGTCATATTATCTTAGTAAGGACTCAATAAATAACTACACATAACAAATGTTAGAGAAATCTCTTTGTTTCACGTGCCTGAAAGAAAAAAAAAAAAAAGATTTGGCCAATATATCGGATTTTTAAATCAAACATTGGTATCTGTATCAATCTTACAAATACTATATCAGTTGGGCTCTAGTTAAAGCCACTACCAGTCCTGACAACTCCGACTGGAGTGGACTTTGTTGCTTTTTAAATCTATAAACACCTGCCTGTTGTTTCAAGAGTTACTGTTGCATATCCTTAATTTGTTCTCTATCTTTTTTTTTCCCAGACCAACCCAGCACAGTGACCAACATGACACTTCAGGCAAGGCTGGTGTCTGGTGCAGGGCTGGGCTGTGTGGCGTGGCTGCTACCTTTAGTGGTGGTCTCAGCTCTGACCTTCCTTTGCCTAGTCCTGCTGCTGGCTGTGCTTGTCTACTGGAAGTGAGTACAAAAGCTCACTCATTCATCAATTGTTTCCACTTGTTGTGGTAACCTGGAAGTTAAACAGGTAGTTGGATGACTGGAAAGTGGCACATATTTGTGTTTTGCAGCATTCTGTTGTGGCTAAAAAATGGGATGGTGTAAACATTAGAGTGTTGGCTGTTCATGAACACAAATGAATTTGTGAGGCTGAAATTACCCTTTTGCTTGCTCACTTATTCCTTATTCCATATATAATGGAATGGTAGTTTCAGGAACTTACAAATGATCATTTTGTGTCATCACTAGAGCCTGATATTAGCTACTTCCAAATATATGGGTATCAGCATTTATAATGGGTGATAAATGAAAATTTAAAATGTAAAGAAGAGACAGGAGAAACACCCTTTGACCATGTTATGAGTGTTGATGTTCCATTGTTTGTTCACCAGATGGCACTCTGCAACTTCTCTGTTGGCAACACACATTTGAAACGCTACAAACACAACAAACAGCTGATCTGAGCAGGGTCGGTCAGACCGTAAACAAGCAATCCACGACTTTTTGTAACAGTAAAACAAGTTTAATTTTAAACTTCATTGTCATAATATCTGAGTAAGGACTCATAGATAACTACACATAACAAATGTTAGGGAAATCTGTTTATGTTTCATGTGTCTGAAAGAAAAATAAATATCGGCCGATATATCAGATTTTTAAATCAAATATCGGCATTGGTCTTAAAAATCCTATATCGGTTTAGCTCTAGTCATCACCAGCAGCTATTGAGTCATTCAGTGATTTGTGGCAAAAAATTGAGAGAAAACAGAGCTCACGTCATGTACTTTTTATTCCACTGTGGAATTTTATTTTATTTTTTTAAATTACAATTGTAGTTAATTTTTAAAGGAGGTTAAAAGAAATCCTGTTTGTGAAGACAACTTCTTGTGGTTGTCTTAGTAAGTGTATGTAATATGTCTGACCTTTTCAGAAAAGCGGTGGTGTGACACCACTGGGGCAGGACTCATCACTGTGTTAACCAGGAAAATAGAAAGGCTTGTTGCAGACGGAACAAGTTTGTTTTTGAATGCATGATTAACATTATTAAAAAAAAAGTCTATTTTAACCCAAACAATAAAAACTAGTGAAATACACCTGGTGCTGTTTGTGACCAGTTACACTTAATCACTTAAAGAGCAACAGCAGCACTGGTCCTCTGTATCGCAAAAGATGCATTAAGCTGCAGTGCTGAGCTGTAGGTAAAAGAGCCTAATACATTATTAATGTAGTGTGACATGTATCGGCAGAAAGACTTTAATATGTTCTAGGTTGTGTTTACAGGCATATAGCAGTTACACTGTGTAGACAGCTGGAAGTATGAAAATAGGTATGTATCTGTTCCATGGGACATGTTTGATGACTTAACACTCCAGAAGAATTTTTATAAGTTTATGCAGCAGTGGTCATTAGCATGACTGCCACAGTAGCCAGAGCTACGCAGGCAGCAACTTCTTTATTCCTTGGATAGCAGGGAAGTGCGCTTGTTTTATACATTGTGCCACCCACACCAGCTAACACATCTGTAACTCATTAAACGGTAAGGGGCTCATGCAATTTGGTAACTACAGCAAATCTACATAACACCACCTGACGTTCATAAGACATAACCAGAAACATGTATGTTCTCAATTGCCCATTGTTTTGATGTGAGATGGATAAAGTGCTTAAAATGCATTTGAATGTGGCTGTGTAAGTAAGTGTAAGTACTTTCAATGGTCAGTAAGTCAGTCAGTTTATAAGGATAATGTGAAGGACTGTCATCCAGCAGAAATTCCATAGCACACCTCGTGTGTCTAGATCATTTTAAAACCATGTTATTTTTTGTATCAGGGTACATTGCCCAAATGAACAGTATTTTTCCATTCAAGCTTCATTTTTACAATCTTTCCAGTGGGGCATGTTATTGGAACATTCTTAGTCTATAAATAAAAGCTGAAATCAATACTAGTACATTTAAGCTAATTCACTCAATTCTTCATTTATCATTCATTTATTCATCTAGCACTGTAACTACCCACTGGCAGCTTCACAGGAGGCACTAGGAGTCATTTGGTGTGAATTTGTTCTCTAAGCGATGGTGTCAGGTGATGCCAAATCTTTTCTTTTCTTTTCTTTTCTTTTTTTTGTATTAATTAAACCAAAATAAAATGATAAAAATACAAAATGCATTACCTGAAACCTCTAGAGAAGTCTATTCTAAGAAGAAAAAAGGTTTTCAAGATCATATTTAGCACTGTTAATAAGCCTTTTAGGTAGTGAAATTGCATTCGTGAATTCACTAAATGTGTTTCTTTCAGAATTAATTTCCATTTAAGGTGGAGACAAAACCAAGGCCAGACACACTGTGAATATCTCACTCTCTAGTTTTCTATGAATAGTTGTAATCACTCAGACTTGCATAGCATAGCAAATAAGGTGCTAAAATAAATATTTGGTTAGGTTTAGGAAAAGATTGTGGTTTGGGTTAAAATATGCCACTCAGGACCAAGCTAAAATAACCCAACTACAGAACAGAGACCAAGACAGGTTACACAATTTATTGGTAAGGCTGGAGTAAGGCAGTGTCTTAAAGTCCATAGCAATAGGAGAGCTAAGTGGATGGCTGTTACCAGGTAGGGCTTTGGGGGAAAAGGGGAGCTGGAGCCAGGGGATCCAGAGCAGCAAGAGGTTCAGGGTATTCAGAGGAGAATAGTGAGCCAAGAGTCTCTTGAAAATGGAGTGGAACAGGGGCAGCGGTCTGGCTGGAGTTGGACCTTGAGGGCGGAGAGACAGGGTTAAACAGGGTAGACAGATTTGTAGGTTAATTCAAAAAGCTGGAATGACACTAACTGGCTGTAGTAGCTGAGTCTACAATCTACTAAAAGCACTTTGGTGAAGCTGAAAGCCTGTATATAAGCTTGCAGCAGTTGAAAGTGATTGGATGATGCTGTGCCCAACCTACTGGCACACCTGAAACCTCTCCTGAACTGAGACTGAGGGTGTTTTCACACCTGCAGTGTTTCGTCCATTTAAACCGAACTCTGGTTCATTTTCTCCCTTGGTGCGGTTGGTTTGTGCAGATGTGAACATGGTAATTGCACTCAGGTGTGGACCAAAACTACCGCACTGAGACCCTCTGGAGAAGGTGGTCTCGGTCCGGTTCCAAACAAACTCCAGAGTGGTTCGTTCATGGTGTGAACGTGATCCGACCTCAATCCGACCCAACTACCAGGTGTACGCTGCAGATTTGAGCTAAATGCTTTCACGTAGCCATGCATGCTTTGCATTCTGGGATGCGGCAGGGTACCGTAGATGTGCAGAGTACACAAACTGTCAGTACGGGCTGCAACTAGCCATAAAATGAATGTAAATTCTCCATGTTATCCACTTGGCCAGAACACAGCACCTTCTTCCTGTATTTACTTTTGTTGCTCCCGCCCCAGACAGATCTGACCAATAAGCGGACTGAACATGGTTTGTAGTGACGCATTTTGGTTCACTTGGAATTTGCTTGGAGTTTTCTCTTTGTGAAAAGAAACCATGGGAAAAAAGCTACAAGTTTACAAACTCATCAACTGATGCGGACCAGAGTAAATGAACTATAGGTGTGAAAATGGCCTAGGGTTAAGAGGGGAGGGAGGCTGGAGCAGCAGGACTGCCAATGCCTCTTCACAACAGAGGACTTTGAAACACTGGACTTTGAAAAGTCACACCCAGTGGGTTTAAATGTGGCACCAAGGGGTCCTTTCCAAAAGTCCATGACTTTCAGATACCGTTCATCTGCTGTAGATAGTTTTTTAGGCCTGTCACTTCCTCTTTTGCCCTCAATTTGTCCAGTTTCCTAAGTTGTTTGTTTTGTGTAGACATAACACCAGTTCATCCCTTGAGTTAGGTGCCTTTTTTATGCTTGAATGATTCATAGGTCAGTATTAAGTGGTTTAACAAAAAAACATTCCTCTGAAAATAGTCCGGTACAAGGACTGGACTGAAAATGATTGAAAAAGCAGCCAGTGTCCAAATAAAAACTTTGAATGACCTTAAGAAAGCCTGGAGAACTATTGCTCAAGACCACTTGAGCATTGAAAGTCTGGCTCCTTGGAAGCAGAATATAAAGAAATGGGGGTGGCTTGAGAGTTTTCCACAGTACTGTAATTCATAACATGATAACTCAATATTTGCACTCTCCTTTCACAGTTGAATAAGTTTTTCCATCACACTATTAAAATTGATAGTATTTTGTGTATCATGCTTCATTATGTTCAGTGTAATGACAGAACTGTGCTGGGGTATGTTAATGTGTTAGTGCTGCAGATATGTTTTATGTCTTTATTAATTTATTTCACATAGTGGAAAAAATGCATGCAGTAATAAATTGTAGGAACTGGAAAACAGCATTGTTGCCAGAATGAGATCACTGTTTTCAGTAAATGAATGTTTTTCATTTGATATGAAGGAGCTCTGTTTTGGCCAGTATGCAGCAGTTAGTGTGCAAGTGTTGAGAAATTGTGTGTAACTCTCACACACACACACACACACACACACACACACACGGTGGTGGAGGGGTGGGGGGTGGGGGTTTCAGATACTTAATCCTATTGTAGAGCAAAGCTCGGGTCACAGCCTAGTGTTCCACACAAACTAAAATGCCCACTGAAGTCCTACTGGCCCACCAGCAGCAGTTGGTGCCGCCCACACTGCCCAAACAGGTGCTCTGCTGCATTCAGGAGCAATTGGAAAATAAATTGAGAATGAGTTTCATCACAAATAAAATAAATACATTTAAAAAGTGTTTAGCTTCCTTTATAAAATAAAATGATTTTGTGGAGCATGACCAACCTTAACTGAAAGACTATATCTATGAACAAATTGCTGTGTTCAAGTCCTGTCATATCTATACAGTTCTCTGTGTTCATTTGTCATTTGATACAAAGTGTCTGAATACTGAGTTTTGCTTTGTCTTGCAAACCTCATAATTAGGTCATTAAATTAAACACACAAATTTGCTTGTGCACTGTCTGGGCGACAGAGTGTAAATTATGCTTTGTTATTTGCAAAATAATTTACAAACAAGATAATTATTGACACTATTATAAAAATATTGGTCACTATTAGCTGAGTCACTTTTTTCCCACATCCTCTACTCTCTGTGCAGACTTTCCCACACTGTAAATGTCACAATTATGTAATGGTCCTGGGTTTTGGGCCCAGTTTTCAGGTTATGGACTATGAATTCCTGTTTATTATTTAATGTTTCATTTGGTTCTTAGTTTGTCTCTTTATTCCTGACTATGGCATTTCCTAAGTAGATTAGTTCCTTATTTTAGGTAATGGTTATTTCAGTTAGGATTCTGCTTTAGGGTTATGTGGTTTAGTTTTTTTGTTTTTGTCTTAGCCTTTCCCTTCTGTGTCAAGTTTGTATTATAGAGTCATTGTCTTGGTGTTTAATTACTTCCTGTTTTATTTTGATAGTCTTTTGTCACTTGTGTTTTGTATTTAGTTCTACTTCCCTTGTCTTGTTTTCTGTGTTCCCCTGGTGTTTCCCATCTCCATCTTACCTCTTGTGTATTTAAACCCTCAGTCTTCTTGTGTTCTTTGTTGTGTCATCCTGTTTTATGTAGTCTGCATTTGGGTTCTGTTGTTCTGCAAATCCTGACAGAATGACCCAATCCCGGAAGGACTCCGCAGACTTCAGCTTGGAGGATCAGCTTGTCCGCTTTGAGCACGAGATGATAATTATGTTTCAAGAGACTTTGACGGACATGTGCCCCGAGTACATTGAGGCTGTGTATGGGAGGATTAGGAGGGTAGCCTCTGAAAACCCCAGGCTAGTTGACCTGTTGCCAACATAGCTAAGAGACCCGGTTATTTCCACCCTCCATCCTCCCACAGCTACAGCTCAGGAGTCCATACCCCAGTACCCTGCTTCACCAGTTGCTCGCCTACTGCCTCACTGCTGCAGCCACAGCCTTGCACTCAAGCTGTGCCGTCGCAGCTGTCCAGATCGACAGCTGAACAGCTCGACAGCTGACCAGCTCGACAGGTGTCCCTCCTTTGCCCGAGGCTCCAGTGATGAGGGTGGTTTGACTAAGCTTCTCTCCAGCCACCCACTCACCAGCCAAGCCACCAGCCAGCTCCTCACCGCTGCAGCCCTGCTCTTCTGCCTTGCCGACAACCCACTCTCCAACCTCTCCGCTAGCCTGCTCTTCACCACCTGCTTCCTTTTCGAGGAAACGTGCTTTCCGGTGGCGGGAGCAGGACCACCAGCCCGTAACCTGCATCATGTCCGAGGAGCTCTCTTCTGCCCTGTTGGACCTAGCTCTGGGATTAACAGACACTCTGCTGCCCAGCCTTCCAGCCTCGACGCCGCCATTTCCTGGCCCTTTGGAGGTCGTCCTGACCGGCCCATCGGAGGTAAAGCTACACGCGAGTGCTACTGGCTCCATGCTGGGTCCAGCCTCTTTGTTGAAGGGGCTATGGGCAGAGGGCGAGGAGCCTTTAACATCAGCCCCCTCTTCCAGGAGGAAGCGAGGCTCCCGGCAACATCACTCTACATCCTCGCTGCAGCTGGCTAACCCTGAGCCGCAGTTACACCCTGATGACTCTTCATTGCCGCTGTTGTCAGTTAACTCTTTGCCCCCGCCCAGCTCTCCGGCCTCGCTGCCACTGCCTCTGGCCTTGTTTCCGCCACCACCAGGTCATGCTGCCTGTCCCTTCAGAGGAACTTGCTGCTGTGATTCCTCCATCTCCTTCGCCCAAAAGGAGGCGAGGCTCCCGACATCGTCGTTCTCCACCCGCGTCTGGCGACGCTGGGCCTCCACCTGAACCTGCTTCTCTGCCCATGTCTGGCGATATCGGGGCTCCTAAAACTGTCAACACAGTGAGTACGACTGACTTGCTTTCCAATGCTTTTCCTCCGCCGGGGCTGGCTTTACCAAAGACTGTGTGTGTTTGTGGCCAGAAGTAAAGAAGCCCGAGCTGACCTGTGTGTGCTCAGCCAGCAAATATTGGGACTAGATTTTCTGTATCCAAGCCAGCCAAATCAGAAACTGTTTTTGTCCCCCAGTCAGCCAATACAAAGACTATTAATTGTTTTTCTAAGCTTGCTTATTTAGAAAATGTTTATTGTGTTTCTGTGCTGGCTGCCCCAGAGACTATGCCTTGTGCAGCCCGTCTTTGGAGGAGACGGCTGTGTGCCTTGCGCAGCCCGTCGGAGGAGGAGACGGCTGTGAGCCTTGCGCAGCCCCAGCCAGAGGAAACTCCTTCAGTGGGGCCTGTCCAGCCCAAGCCACAGCCTAAGCCAGAGTCCTCAGAAGAGCCAGAGACGGCTGCACACCCTACTGAGCAGCCCGAGCCACCGCCAAAGCCAGAGTCCTCAGAAGAACCAGAGACGGCTGAGCACCCTACTGAGCAGCCCGAGCCACAGCCAAAGCCAGAGTCCTCAGAAGACCCAGAGACGGCTGCGCACCCTACTGAGCAGCCCGAGCCACAGCCAAAGCTGCAGCCCGACCCACAGCCAGAGACTGTTGCTGAGCCTGCTGAATGGTAAATGGTAAATGGACTGATTCTTATATAGCGCTTTTCTACTCTACTTGAGTACTCAAAGCGCTTTATACAACAAGCTGAACCCCCAGAGCGTTCAGAGCCTGCTGAACCTGCTGAACTTCAGAGTATCCAGAGCTTCCTGCGCCCCCAGAGAGTCTACAGCCCCACCCAGCCGACACTGTGGGCCTTGCGCAGCCCCACCCAGCCGACGCTGTGGGCCCTGTGCAGCCCCACCCAGCCGACGCTGTGGGCTCTGCGCAGCCCCACCCAGCCTCAGCCAGAGCTGCCTGAGCCCGAGCCCAAGGGCCCCATGCCTCCAGAGCAGTCTGCGGTCAAGCATGGTGAGACTGCTGAATCATCTGAGTCAGTGCCAGCATCCATGGGTTCCACGCCCCTGGTGCCAGAAGGGCTCTGTCGTCACCAGCCTCTCACCAGGGTTGCTGAGGGTCGCCATCGCCACCGGCCACCTGGGGGACTTTGTCGCTGCTGGCCACCTCCGTGGCCCACTGAGGGACTCTTGTGTTGTCGTCGCTGCCACCCTCCAGTCGAGTCTCCTGAGGGGCCCCATCACCGCCGGCCACCGAAGGGCTTCTGCCTGCCTCGCCATGGCTGGTCATCACCTTGACTTCCGTCTTCATCTCCGCCGCTGGTCACCCGACCGGCCCCCAGAGTTGCTTCATCTCCGCCGCTGGCCTCAGCCCCTGAGTTTTGCCTCGTGGTCTGGGTGACCCGATCTGTTTCTCTGTTGTTGTTTTCTTGGACTCTTATGCTTAATGTTCTTTTGTTCTGGTCCCTTTGTCGTGTCATCCTGTTTCATGTTACTGTGTTCCTGGTGTTCCCTGTGAGTTTCCCATGAGTTTCCTGGTTCCTAGATTCAGTTTATTTCTCTTCAGTTGGACTTTAGTTACCTTTTTTCCTGGACCTGTGGACTTTGTGTTTGTATTCATTTTGCCCTCAATAAAGAGTTTTCTGTTATACATCTGCCTGCTACGTAGTCTGCATTTGGGTCCTGTTGTTCTGCAAATCCTGACAAATTATAATGCAGACTAGAAGGTTTTGTTATTAGGTCACATTGTTGTGGTCTCTAGTTTCACTTCCTAAAATGACTTATACTGTTCTTTAGGAGATCTTACAGCATGTTACACATAAATGAATTTTACCGTGCCGTACCGAGTTACATATATTATTATTTATGTACATATTCATATAATATACTTAGGAAAGACTTGAACATTGGACACAGATGCTGAAAAAGTCCTTGGTCCTAGTAGTGCATTGATTTTCTGCTGTATAAAGGAGAATATTTCCAATGGTGGCAGAATCTAGTATTTAGAATCACATAAAACACTGTGGATAATTAATCTTGTCCCATATTTCTTACTATGCAACTTTTAGGATATTTTACCTTGGCAGAGGAACTTTTGTTTTTTTTGTAAACACAGTGAGCTATGTCTCAGGGAATACTGATAATGCTCACAAATGGTCAAAAATCCATTTTACTCATTTTTTATTTTATTAGCTGAATTATGCCATCTTTTTTAATTAGTGTTTTGAAAGCTATTTTAAGAACTCAAACAAGGATGTTTTGAGTATTTATATTTAAAAATAACTTTTTTGTAGTGAAACATTAGTAAAACATTGGTAAATAAAAAAATTAAAAAAGTGGGGGAAAAGTGTACAGAAGCAAACAAAGAAAGGATCTGTGGCTTCCTCTTGGTCTGCCTATTGTTTCCTTTCACCACAGCATGACTGTCTCATGGGATTTGAGAGCATCATAGCATGGAAGTGGCATGGAATTGAGGTGTGTGTGTGTGTGTGTGTGTCACACCGAGGGAACAGCCCCCTTCATGCCTTGTTAGGAAAGCTACCCTCCTTCCCTCTGTCTTCCCTCCTTCTCTCTGCACTGAGGCTCACTTCACGTCAGTAGCAGCATGTGGCAGGCCATGTGTCCTCTCTCATTTACTTGTTCACCAGGATGAACACTCTCTGCTCTCTGCTTTGTATCAAATACAGGTAGGGAGGGCCTGGATACACACACACACAGATGCAGCATGTATTAAGGGACTGTTGTTGTCACTGGGTGTTGTAATAGTAGATACTTACACAGCAAAAGGTAGGTGTTACCAGACACTGTCATTAAAATTAGTTTTATTCAGTTGTTTAATCTATCAGAATTCAAATGCCAGTCCATTTAAACCTGCAGTTCATAGCATTTGTCTCCCCCTTTTGACAGTGGAAATGATTACATAAACACTGTTGAAAACTGCTTTTTTAAGTATATAATTTGCAGAAAATTTTTTACTGTTCCATGACAATAATTGGTATTTCACAAATGCCAACCTATCCAGAAGCAGTAAAGAGAGATTTGTGTCTGTCCACAGAACATCTCTTCTTTTAGAGTACTCCAATAAGAAAACCACACCAATGGTAATCTGTGTTTATCCTCACCAACAATCACTTACTTTTTCTGTTTTTGTTATTCTGAATGCCAAATTTCTTTTTTATCTGGAGCGTCAGAAACTTTTCTTGGACGTTTTTATGTTTCAGCCATGGTCTTAATTGCTGTAGCCTATTTGTCTGTGCTGTTACAGTTATTCCCATTCTTAGCTCTGGCAGACCAATCATTGCTGGTTGATGTAAAAGGCCACCATAAAAAATTAAAACTATTGGTGGGCCAGTACTGGAATGTCTGTGACCGCTGTGCTGACCACTTATATGGAAAACAGGTTTTCAAATTGATATTACAAGAAGTCTAGAACATCCTCCAGTTCTATCTCTCCACTCAGTTATATATTCCATATGTACAGGGTTGGTCCCCCTGCTAGTCAGAGCACATGGATACACATAACTCATACGTAAGATACACCAGCTTGCCCAGACACACCCCACAGCTTACCTATAAAGCACCTGTGCTGACATGAAATCTCTGACAGATTGGAACATGTCTTAGAGTGGCCCTAAAGGTGGAGAGAAAGTCTCATCACTCAGAGAACTAAGGTTACAAAGTGACCATGCATTCTCCATCATATCGAGACTATCTCTCCAATCCGTTACATATTCCATATGTACGGGGTAACTTTTTAAGGTGCCCTGGGAGGAGCCTCATAACCAAATAGACCACAGTGTAAACTAGCTATTTCTGAATGTACATATTTACATGCCAACCAGGTCAGGGCCCTTCAAGATGCGAAGGTCAAGCCTGAGAGGCAGGAGGGCCATCAATCTGCAAGATGCAAAAACTGAGATAACGCAGGTTCCTCTACTAGTAGAGGGCACAGTGGAGTCCTTGCAAAACCAAAACCTTGGCCTGATGAGTTCTCTGCGGACACAGGTCCAGGCTCAGCAGGTGCCTCTGAACATATTGTATGTATAGAAGAGCCAGAGGTACTACCTACTACAACAGTGACCCTACTGAAGACCAGAATCATGCCCAGAAACACTGTAACCTGAGATAGCTGGATTGCTCTTTTTGTAGGTCAGTTGGAGACCCAGGCTTTGAACGTACTCCAAGAGCAGGGCTACATGGCTGTGGCACTGTTCCTCTAAGACTGCACAGACCAGTCAATCTTCAGATAATTGAGGATTCTGAAGCCTTGCAACCTCATAGGTGCAAGGAAACACAGAATCATAAGTTCTTTTAAATGTAACTATATGACTGCTGTTTTGAGGACAGAGTTTTTCTGCTTCTTTTTATTATATTGTGTCAATCTTTGCACCATCTTTTCTATCTTAGCCAATAGAAAACATTTTTTGGGGACCTACATTCAGCTTTATGATGTGCACATTAAACAGATTTCATATTAAACCTTTGAACATGGAACAGTAATACAGATGATGTAATCAAGATATTGTAATGGATTCATATTGTTTCTATCTGGTCAGTTAATGAAAGCTACAGGAAATCAAAGTATTGGCAATCTTGAATTAGATTTTAAGATCTCCCTTCAGGTTAATTCTAATAACTTCTTTATTTAACATTAAAGTTTGTTTGCTAAAATAAGTTTGCTAAGAGGAGTACACCTCATCCAATTTTTTTTGTTTTGTTTTGTTTTGTTTTGTTTTGACATACTGTAGTAGCCTGTCTCTCTTGCTCTGTCTCTTGATTCATTTTTACTTCTGAGTTTTTTTTAAAAGAGAACACTAGTTAAGATTCCTCCTGCTTCTTTTGCCATATTTCAGCTTATCTCTTAATGCCTGATGCAGATCTTCACCTCAAAGCACTTTGGTGTTAAACATCAAACATGTAAACTGTCAGCTTGACAGACTAAGAACACAACAGGAGACCTACTGATGTGTCTGCTCCTGAATGCTACCCTGTACAACAGCTTCAAACACATCTCTATTGAGGCATGCTCTGTGATTCTTTGCATGTCTACAGTGCTTTGAAATTAGACAAGTTGCTTTGCTAGAAAATAGGTAGGTAAATGTGACATTGTTGATGAGATGTCTCAGCTCTGACAAGCTTGAAAGACTGCAGGGTGTGTGTTTCTGCAGTGTGTATAATTTTGTGGGTGTGTGTATGTGTGTCTGTGTGTCTGTGTGTGCTGTATGTGTGTACCGTGTGGAGTTCAAAGTCCATCTCTGCCAATTGTATGTTCTTCAGAGGAGTAGGGCTTAGCTGGTGACACTATTATCTGAATTCTTTTTTTCCCACACGGACTTGTACTAGCTCTTACTCGCTTTCTCAAAGATTACCTCTACAAAGACCAGGAAACAGAGTCTTTGTACAAACATCAATATTGTACTAATCAGGGTCCTCATCAGCTTATAAAATCCAAATAGACATTATATGGACAAAAGTACTGAGCTACCCCTCTTAATCTTATTTTAACCTAACCTATTTTAACCTAATCCCATTGCCACAGGTGTACAAAATCAAGCACCTAGCCATGCAGTCTGACTCTACATTTTCTCTACTTCCAGGAGAGCAACTGAAGCAACTACCAATGAGAGCGTAGAACACTGATGATTGACATGACCATGCAGTAAATACCTAGGCAACCGGAGCATGGAATGTTCGCTAGCGACCAGCCATCAGTTTCAATACAATTTGTGACAAGTGAATCACTTCCAGTGTGGACACTGCTTTAGGAAATACAGCAACACAGCCACAAAGTCACAGACCACATAAAGTTACAGCACAAAAGACAAAAGACAAGCTTAAAAGTCACGTAAAACACTCTGCTGGCTCAGTGACTACAGAGTTCCAAACATCCTCTGGCATTAACATCAACACAAAAACTGCACCAGGAGCTTCATGGCATGGATTTCCATGGCCGAGCATCTGAAGGTGGCCCAGTACAGTCCATATAGTGTAGGTTTACTACATCCGTGAAATGTGATCTCTCTCTCTCTTTCTTTCTCTTTCTGTCAGACGCTGTTTCCAGACAGCCCATTTCTATGTGGAAGACAGCAGTTCACCCAGGGTGGTTCCCAATGAGATCCCTGTCATCCCTATCCCAGGTAACAGCCTGCCACTGCACTTTTCAATTTTAGAACCCTATGCAAAACAGATCCCTAATCTAGTGCCAGGGCAGGAGATGTAAGATCAAGCTTTTTTTTCTGTCTGTCTGTCTTTCAACTTAACCCTTAATTAACGTAAGGAAATTAAAGGGAATAAATGGGCATGCAGAAGAGTAAAATGTTTTTACGTTTAACACTTTGCTCTGAAATTCTTAGATTACACAATTCAAATTCTGGGTGCCTTCAGTCAGAAAATGTGACCTCTAACAATAACCTGAATATAATATATAAAAGAATATATAATTTTAGGTTGTATAGGTTGTATAAAAATCTCCCTCTAGGGGTGCTATGTGTGTGTTCCTCAAACTCAGGTCCTCTACCAGAGGCCTGGGAGTTTGAGGGTTCTGCACAGTATCTTAGCTGTTCCGTTGACTGCACTCTTCTGGACAGACACCTCTGATGTTGTACCAGGAAACTGCTGGAGCCACTCTTCCAGTATATATATTCGCCTTCCTAGCACTGGGTTGGACCCACTTCTACCTTCAGAACTGCCTTAATTGTTTGTGGCACAGCTTCAACAAGGTGCGGGAAACATTCCTCAGAGATTTTGGTGCATATTGACATGATAGCATCATAGTTGCTGCAGATTTATTGGCTGCACATCCATGATGCCAATCTCCTGTTCCACCATATCCCGAAGATGCTTTCCAGCTATCCATCCATCTTCTGCCGCTCATCTGGGGCCGGGTCACAGTGGCAGCAGTCTAAGCAGAGAAGCCCAGACCTCCCTCTCCCCAGCCACCTCTTCCAGCTCACCTGGGGGGATACTGAGGTGTTCCCAAGCCAGCCAAGCAATATAATCTCTCCAGCGTGTCCTGGGTCTGCCACGTGGACTTCTTCTGGTAGGACATACCCAGAAAACCTCACCAAGGACACACCCAGGAGGTCTTCTAGTGAGATGCTCGAACCACCTCAAGTGGCTCATTTCAATAAGGAGAAGTAGCAGCTGTACTCTGTGTCCCTAATGAATGAATGAACTCCCCACTATATCACTAAGGGAGAGCCCAGCCACCCTTCACAAGAACTGTAGCACACCCTCCAGTTCCTGTTCTTAAAAACAGTAACCTCCACCCCAATCTGCCAATCCAGGGGCACCAGTCAAGATCTCCATATGACGTTGCAGAGGCATGCCAACCAAGACAGCTCCACAGCATCCAGAACCTTAAGAAACTCAGGACGAATCTTATCCATCCCAGGGGCCCTGCCACTAAGCAATTGTTTAACTACCTTAGTGATGGATGAGTTGTCCCCCTTATCCCCAGACTCTGTTTCCCCTAAGGAAGGCATGCCAGAGGGATTGAGGAGATCCTCAAAGTATTCCTTCAATCGCCCGATTATATCCTCAGTTGAAGTCAGCAGCACTCCATCCCCACTGAACACAGTGTGAGTAGAGCACCACTTTCCCCACCCGAGTTGTCTGATGGTTTGCTAGAATCGCCTCAAAGCTAACCAAAAGTCTTGCTCCCTGGCCTCACCGAACTCCTCCCACATCTGAGTTTTGCTTCTGCTACGGCTTGACCTGCCAGTATCTGTCAGCTGCCTCACAGGGTCCCACAGGCTAACCAAGCCCGATAGGACTCCATCTTCAGCTTGACGGCTCTCATCACCTCTAGTGTTCCCCATCTGGTTTGGGGATTACTTCCAGAAATTTTTCTGTCTCTATTAATCATTTCTTTTCAGAAAGGGCTGTCTTGTCCTGTGGTGTCCCATAGGGATCAGTTTTGGGACCTGTACTGTTGGCTTACTGATAGCTTGTACATGGTGCCTCTTGGACAGATAATTGCCAATTTTAAAAGCATTCCTTAAATTCAGATAAAACTGAGGTTATTGTACTCTGTCCTAAAAATCTTAGAAACATGGTATCTAACCAGATACTTACTCTGGATGGCATTACCTTGGCCTCAAGTAACACTGTAAGGAGTCATCCTGGAGTCATTTTTGACCAGGATATGTCTTTCAACACGCATATTAAACAAATATGAAGGACTGCTTTCTTGCATTTGCACAATATTGCTAAAATTAGAAACATCCTGTCTCAGAGTGATGCTGAAAAACTAGTTCATGCATTTATTACTTCTAGGTTGGACTATTGTAATTCATTATTATCAGGTTGTTCTAAAAGCTCCCTGAAAAGGCTCCAGTTAATCCAGAATAATGCAGCGAGAGTACTGACAGGGACTAGAAAGAGAGACCATATTTTTCCCATATTAGCTTCTCTTCATTGGCTACCAGTTAAATCCAGAATTTAATTTATCTTATCTTAATAGATATATCTTAAAGACCTCATAGTACCATATTATCCCAATAGAGCACTTGGCTCTCAGACTGCAGGCTTACTTGTGGTTCCTGGTGTATCTAAATGTAGAATGGTAGGCAGAACCTTCAGCTTTCAGGCCCCTCTCCTGTGGAACCAGCTCCTAGTTTGGATTCGGGAGACAGACACCCTCTCTACTTTTAAGATTAGGCTTAAAACTTTCCTTTTTGATAGTTAGGGCTGGATCAGGTAACCCTGAACCATCCCTTAGTTATGATAAAATAGGCCTAGGCTGCTGGGGGATTCCCATGATGCACTGAGTGTTTCTTCTTCACACCTCTTTTCACTCTCCATGTAGACACATGCAATAGTGGTGTGTAGACACACACCACTATTGCATTTAACCATCAGTTACTATTAAACTCTGGCTCTCTCCCTTAGTGTGTCTTTTCTCCTGTTTCCTTTCTGTTTCTCCTCATCCCCTCTCTGAGCCTGGTTCTGCTGGAGGTTTCTTCCTGTGAAAAGGGAACTTTTCCTTCCCACTGTTGCCAAGTGGGAAGGGTCATCTGACTGTTGGGGTTTTCTCTCAATATTGTAGGGTTTTTACCCCACAATACAAAATGCCTTGAGGCGGCTGTCGTTGTGATTTGGCACTATATAAACAAAATTGAATTGAATTGAATTGAATTGAATTGAATTAAATTGGTTATGTCCATATAACATAACCCCAGATGCTTCTGCAAGGACCGAATTCATTTGACAAAACACTGGCAATGTTTGAGCAGAGTGTCACTTTTAGTGGCATACTCTACCTTTTATTGTTCAAGTGTGCAAGTGTATCCACATATGCTGTAGTTGGCCCATGGCAAATAGCTTTTGCTTTGAAGTTGGTGCAATCCACATCTTGTCTCTTCTCCATAGATGACACAGACGCTATTCCAGTCAAGGAGTTCATCAAACACGTTTCTGAGCTCTACTCAAACAGCCAACATGGATTCTCTAAAGATTTTGAGGTAAGTTGTAAACTTGCAAATAAACACAATAATGTAACCATGCTAGAATTCTGAAACTCACAATAACTAAGTCCTTCTGCCCAACTGGGGACAGCAGAAACAGAGGGAGTGGTTGAATGTACGAGGTGCTATCGAAAAATGTGTTTAAACTGGCCCAAAAACATTACTTGTTTTAAATTAGGCTTTTTTCACTTTCAAGATCATCTCCCCTTGCACCTATAGACCATGTAGGGGTTATGACTGTGACTATTAACTTGTCTCATGCAGGCAATTCAAAAATTAATGTACAGGGTGAGTATTTGTGGCACCCCTGTTGAGTGAAGGAAAATAGACAATCACCTAGGTCTTAAATGGGTAACCATTAATTTTGAGATTTTAATTAATAATTCACACCAGCAACATGAATGGGAAATCTATGAAAGTTGTTAGTTTAATCAGTCTCATAAAATGAACTAAACTATTAATGTGGAACTCATTAATAAAAATGAATAAGTACAACCAAAGTTACAGATCAACTGTTAGTAAGGCTGAATGATTTGAAAGTTCTGAACTGCAGAGGTTAGCAGCATTCATTCTTGCACAACATTAATTACACCTGCATGTCTTTAAAATGTTTACAAAAGTAACATGAGTAGCAAAAACACACAGAGATCTAACTAATGGAATTTAACTAAAGTAAAAGTTATGATTGGGTGTGTGAGAGAGTGTGTGCGCACATGTTGGGGGTTTTTTCCGCAAGAGTGTGCATGTGTCTTTGTTCTGTCCCACATGTGCTGGGCCATGTGTGAGGAGGGAGGTTTGAATCTCCTCTCCATGTGTCTTGTGACGTTAAAGGCAGTTAAGTGTATGAGAATATGATCTGTGGAATAATGCTGCCAGGTTAATAAGGAAGATTATTAGTTAACATGAAAGACCATGTGTCTGTGTACAGGTTAATGTTTTGGAGTCTAAGTCATGTTCGGTGACAACCCCAACCCTACCCCTAACCCTAACTCTAGGCAATTAGAATATGTAATTTTTGTTTTTAATAAATTGTTCTTCCAAGTCTTGCCAATCAGGGAACAAATACAGTTGTGCTCATAAGTTTACATACCCTGACAGAATTTGTGATTTTTTTAGCCATTTTTCTGAGAATATGAATGATAATACAAAAACTTTTTTTTTTTTAAAACTTCTTTCGCTCATGGTTAGTGGTTGGGTGAAACCATTTATTATCAAACAATTGTGTTTGCCCTTTTTAAATCATAATGACAACAGAAACTACCCAAATGACCCTGATCAAAAGTTTACATACCCTAGTTCTTAATACCGTGTATTGCATCCTTTAACATCAATGACAGCTTGAAGTCTTTTGTGGTAGTTGTGGATGAGGCACTTTATTTTCTCAGATGGTAAAGCTGCCTATTCTTCTTAGCAAAATGCCTCCAGTTCCTGTAAATTCTTGGGCTGTCTGGCATGAACTGCACGTTTGAGATCCCCCCAAAGTGGCTCAATGATATTGAGGTCAGGAGAGTGAGATGGCCACTCCAGAACCTTCAGTTTTTTCAGCAGCTTCCCAGGCTGACGAGTGCAAATTTTCCTCCAGTATTTTCTGATAACATGCTGCATTCATCTTGCCATCAATTTTGACCAAGTTCCCTGTGCCTGTGTAGCTCACACATCCCCAAAACATCAGCGATCCACCTCTGTGTTTCACAGTAGGGACGGTGTACTGTTCATCATAGGCCTTGTTGACTCCTCTCCAAATAGAACATTTATAGTTGTGGCCAAACACTTCAGTTTTGGTCTCATCACTCCAAATAACTTTATTCCAGAATTTTTTAGGCTTGTCTCTGTGCTGTTTGGCATATTGTAAGCGGGCTGCTTTGTGGCATTGGCGTAGTAATGGCTTTCTTCTGGCAACTCGACCATGCAGCCCATTTTTCTTCAAGTGCCTCCTTATTGTGCATCTTGAAACAGCCACACCACTTTTTTTCAGAGTCCTGTATGTCAGCTGAGGTTATTTGTGGGTTTTTCTTCACATCCCGAACAATTTTCCTGGCAGTTGTGCCTGAAATATTTGTTGGTCTACCTGACCGTGGCTTTGTT
>VUQI01028340.1:0-13595 GCA_015106735.1 Paratilapia polleni
TGCTCATCCTGTTCCTCCTTGCACAAAGGAGCAGATACCGGTCCTGCTGATGGGTTAAGGACCTTCTACGGCCCTGTCCAGCTCTCCTACAGTAACTGCCTGTCTCCTAGAATCTCCCCCATGCTCTTGAGACTGTGCTGGGAGACACAGCAAACCTTCTGACAATGGCACGTGTTGATGTGACATCCTGGAGGAGTTGGACTACCTGTGCAACCTCTGTAGGGTCCAGGTATCGCCTCATGCTACCAGTAGTGACACTGACCCTGGCCAAATGTAAAACTAGTGAAAAAATCAGTCAAAAAAGATGAGGAGGGGAAAAAATGTCAGTGGGCTCCACCTGTAAAACCATTCCTGTTTTGGGGGTCGTCTCATTGTTGCCCCTCTAGAGCACCTGTTGTTAATTTCATTCACACCAAAGCAGCTGAAACTGATTAACACCCCCTCTGCTACTTAACTGACCAGATCAATATCCCAGAAGTTTAATTAACTTGATGCTATACCCTGATTAAAAAGTGTTCCTTTAATTTTTTTGAGCAGTGTACATACGTGGCCATCAAAGAGGCCGCGGGGTCAGGCACCGTGTATTTACTTTATTATAATATTTCTAACCCACTAAAATAACAGCCTTTTATTTCTTGTTCAAACCTACCTGGATTTTTATGCAGTTTTTTTGGTCATAATTTTCCATTTTCCTTTTTATGATTATTCTCTTCCATGTGTTGGACACTAGCTCCTGTTTTTAATTTACTTTTGAATTTAGGACAGTTTAATGGTTTTTAAGGCCTTTTTATAATGATGCGAATTTAAGACACTTTAAGATATTCTAAGGAGTTGAACCCACACTGTTGAAAGGACAAAGTGTACTTGTTGCTTTGGACAGTTTGAGGATTCAGAGCTGGTCTTAAAGTTCAGGTCAGGTGATGATTAACGAGTTTCTTATTTGACTACATGTGAACGATATCAGTGAGAACCAGGAGGGACCAAAAGGCATATTTACCAAGTGCATGAATGCAACATTTCTAAAAAAACAAAAATGAACGAGCAAAACATTTGATGATCCACGTGGTGATTCACTCAGGCCTCTTTGAATTTGCTGTTATTTCTTGTCTCACATTACTGTAAAAGAATTTCTGACATCAACTTTGGTTCTGAAATTGTGATGGTTAATGTAAAATAAACTCAAATAACTGTTACCTGCAAATCTAAAAAATACTAATTCTAGGTCAGGAAACAATAACCGGCATTTATCAAATTATATTTTACAAAAGTGTTAAAAAGAAATGACTCATTCTCAGGTCCCGGCTAAAAATATTAAAAATAACTGTTAGCTGCAGCCCGAAAAATAATAACTAATAATCATTACACAGCAGCATTAATTAATTGATGGCTAGATTAACCAATTAGGCAGGATGCCGACCTTGGATGTTTGTTTCCATGTATGAAATTTATATAAATATCACGGACTCACAAACATTTTATAATTAAAGTTACATCCGACCACAGGATAGAAAACATACTTCAGATCTTTTCAAATCAAATTTCAGACAAAAACAAAATGCTTTTTGAGACTTTTCATGTTATTGGGCCTGTGAAGTTTTACCGATACATGTACAGATTTGTGTACCTGCAGCTTCTCCTCCCTCTGCTCAGACTGCGTGGCGGTGTTGGAGTCCCTCTCCTCGTCGCTGTCGATCAGCATCACGCCTCTCTCCAGCTTCTCTTTGGATGAACCCTTCTCCACCACGTAGAAGCGGCCGCCCGCCTCCTCCCTCAGCACGCCCTGCTGTTGCCACAGAGCCAGCTTCCTGTGCACCAGCTCCTTCGGGGCGCCCAGCTTCACGCTCAGCTCATCCAGCGTCCAAGAACCTGACAGAGGACAAGCATGTAGACAATGATCAAACTTTATCACTCCTGATACAGACCTCAGCTCTACGCAGAGTAATGATTGATACCAGAGCTGTTGGTTTGATCATAACATAACATTTCATAGCATAAATCATGAAATAAAAGATCCTACTTTTTTCCTGGAAGTACATGATGGTGGCGGCCTGGATGGGTGAGACTGTGAGGTTGGTGAGGGTGCGGTCCTCCAGCTCCACATCCAGGGTGACTGAGCCAAGGTGAGGCTTCCAGCTCAGCGTCCTCATGGCCTGAAACGCAAAAGAAAGGAAACACAAAGGCTTCAATCACATGAGTCAAATCAGCAGCACCAACGTAAAACCGCAGCTGCGTTTTTGGTTTCTAGTCCAAAACAAATCAGATGTCACAGCAAGTGAACTCCACCTTGAGCTTCTCATAGCGGTGCGTGTAGGCCTCCGTGGCCTGGCAGACAACAGGAGGGAGCTCCAGCTTCTCCTCCTTCAGCGTGGGCCAGAACTCAGAGGAGAGGATGATGGCCGACAGGGGCAGCGGCGGCTGCTCCTCCTCGCTCAGCTTCGATTCCTCCTCACGGATGTTGCTGTTGATCCTGCGAGAGTCCGCCATGTCCTGCAGATACAGATCAAGACTTCAGTGATATATACAGTCTCTGTAATCCAACAGGTAATGTTGTCATAAATTAATCTTTAGGGAATGTTCTCAAATACCTGGTCAATGATCCATTTTACTACACGGACTGCTTTAATGGAAGAGAATAAAACCTTGTGTTTACCTTCAGCATCACCTCGCAGTAATGCATGTGAGACTCGCCGAACCGCAGCTTCAGCAGCTCCACGTTACGAATCTCCCTGGCAACACAAAACAGGAGAGGCATGACATTATGAGGACATGCAGTCCTACAACATATTCAAAGGCCCAATTCCCACCCGTCCCTCTCTGTGATGAGTGTAACATCATGTGGAGTCACTGAAGGGTCTGTTATTTAAGGGGCAGGGCACAAATACTTTTTGGTAAATTACATTTCCTTCTCATTCTAGCTACTGACACTTTTTATAGTTATTTTCTTTCTTGGTTATTATAGCACTGACTGTGACTCAGGTGGTAGAGTGGGTTGTCTACTAATGGGAAGGTCGTTGGCTCAATTCCCCAGCTCCTCCAGTCTGTATGTTCAAGTGTCTTTGGTCAAGATACCAAACCCCGAGTTACCCCTGATGCATCTGAGTGTGGGAATGTTAGGCATGTGATTGGGTGATTGAGACTTGTAGCAGGAAGCACTTTGAGTACTCAGCTGAGCATCAGCTGAACTAGAAAGGTGCTATACGAGTACCAATCCATTTTTAATGAGAAAAAATACAAATATTAAATAAATTATGAAGCACTTTTCACAAAATGTACAAAGTCATGTAGGAAAATTTACACAAGAGCCATTTGATTTTGTTTATTACTGATTCAGTCCTGAAATAATCACACAGAACTCATGTCTTTGTGATTCATGTCTTTAGTGTTTCCTCCATTCTGGACAGTGCAGACTGTGTTTGAGTGCTTTATAAACCACTTTCAATTAGAGATAATTGCTTTAGAAAGTCATTTAATGTGGCGGCATCTCCATCGAATAAAGTGAACGTGTACAGAGAGGGTGAAGGGTCCAGACTGGACCTGGACCAAAGAAAAGTCGAGATAAACCAAGCTGAATTACAGCTGGAAACCACTGCAGCTGCTCTGTCCTACTCTTTTTTTTTTAACTCTGAGTTTTCTCTAATCTCTCTGTCAGTCCATGAAATGGGGGCTTACGTCACATGTGACCAGTCACGGTTAGCATCCATCACAAACTGACACACAAACTTTGCATTTAACTCAACTTTTTGCTCCTGGAGATTGTTCACACACCCACTGGGCTCAGCTTCCCAGCAGTGATGCAAGGCCGGTGGCGGAGAGGAAGGAAGTAAGGGAAGTGAGCGAGGCTACATGTTGGCTAAAGGCTAACCCAGTTAGACCTGTTCCCAGTAAACTCCAGGTCTCTTGTCAACAAGATGGACACACAAAGTCACTTTAAAACCTTTTATATTATTTTCTTTTATATCATACATTTTATCTATATACTGTTTTCTTCTATTTATATCTATGAGAGACGCCAAACAAGATTTCATTGTAGCTCAGTATAGTGACAACACAGATGATTGTGGTGACTTGCTGTCTGGATATTTGCAGGAATACAGGGCCTCCTGGTCGCAGTAATTAGTTGGTGGTTCTCTTCCAGTAGGGGAGCTCTCACTCAGCTTAGTTTATTATTCCTTTTTGTAGGGTAGAGGATAGAGGCCCGGTGGTTTAAATTTTGCAGTTTCTATTTAACAGATTTATTTATTCATTAATTAACAGTTTATTTAACCAGGATGTGAAACTCTTGGGATTTCAATCTCATTTGTGAGAATGTCTTGGGCAAGCATTTACTTAGGTGGCATTGACCCAGAATGTTTTTCAATGGCGGGAGAAACCAGAAACAGTTTGAATACCTGTTGGTGATAAAAACAAACACCTTTTCTTTGACCGTTACCTTGTGAGATTACATGGATGGAGGTTACAGCGTTCTCGTTTGGCAGCTGTCCGTCCCCAGAAGACGAAACAGGGACCGAGTTAAAAATACCAAAACTTTCCCTCAACTTATTCCACACTCATGTTATAACAAATTTACTGTGATTAAAAGCCATAATTACGACTGAGAAACCTGTTCAGCCGTACCTGGCTGTGTTGTAGTTGAGCTGCTGCAGCAGTCTGTCTGCCAGGACACCTCTGTACTCGTCTATAAAGATGTCCTTGCTGCCGTAGATACTGACCAGCAGGCTGATGATGTCAGACGAGCGACGCTTCGAGCCCATTTTATCTAAGAAGAAACACAAGCGTAAAACGAGTCTCATTTTCAGCTGCACCATTCAGCGGTCAGCGTGGTGCATTTACTGACCAGGCACGGCGTCAGTCGGGTCTGGAGTCCAATCCTCGGGGTCGTTGCCTTCTTCATCGCTGTCCTGCATCTCCAGAGTCACGGGGTCTCCTCGGGACAGCTCGGAGGCCAGGTCAGTGCAGCCCTCTGCATCTCCGGTCAGACCGGCTACGATCTGCCTCACCGTGTCCTCCCGAGTCCTGAAACACAACACGGGGGCGTCAGCTGTGTGATCCTCTGCTGTGGATGTCACATTTTAAGCCTTATATTGGATTTTTACAATAAATTTCATCAATTACAAAAAAACTGTACCAATTAGAGCACAAAGATCAGGGAAGGACTAAAAATATATTATGTAAAATTACACAATCAACCGGTTTGAGTCTACATGGACTCACCTGAGGTACTTGCGGATGGGCTGGCAGGCAACCTGCAGGATGACCATGGATGGGTCGAGCTCTCTCAGAGCTTTGATGGCCGAGATGTAAACGGTGAGGATGTCAGATGTGTGAACGCCTGCAGACGGACAGATCACACACAAAACATACGTTCCTTTTACGCCGCCATTTCACAGACACTACTACAGAGACCATCTGTAGCCACAGAGGGGAAAAAACAATTTAGAGGCCAAGTTTTCATACTTTCACACAGGATACAACTCATCCCCATCTTCTGATTATTTTGTGCACAAGTTTTGGTTAACAAAGGGAGCCTTCAGTGGACCGGGCTGTGTCCCTGCAGCATGAATTTCACTGCACAGGCTGTTAAAACCTGTGCAGCAGGAAGGCAGAAAGCAAGCTGCAGTTAATCTGTGAAATGATTTTGGTGACAAAATGTTCAACAATACTGTGATGATGATGATGAGCTGAAAAAAAAACAAAACAACAAAACACTTTAAAACAAGTCAGTTTTCAAAATAGACAAATAAAAATAAACGGCCAAATCTTTTTTTAAACACCTGTATTATTATTTCACAGGCGTTCTTCTTGCTCCTTTTAGGGGTCGCCGCAGCGGATCTTCTGCCTCCTTCTCACCCTATCCCAGCATCCTCCTCCTGTCACACCAACCCTCTGCATGTCCTCCTTCACTACATCCATGAATCTTCTCTGTGGTCTTCCTCTTTTCCTCCTGCCTGGCAGCTCCATCTTCAACATCCCACGTCCTCCTATTTTCCTCCCTAATCCTGACTTTAAAGGTTGAAAGCATGTGTAACCTCACTGTCTGACTGTGCAGAGGCTGTACACACGAGAAAAATAAAAACCTCTTCTGAACGGGTTTAGAAACGTTGCACAGTGACTGACCCGGGTGCAGCAGGCGGCTTTCGAAGGCGGATTTGAGCGAGGTGAGGAGCTGCTGTCTCTGATTGGTTCTTTCCAGACAGAACTTCAGATCCTCAATAGCAGCTTTGGATTCTGGGAAATCTGAAAGAGGTGGAAGAAAGCAAGTCAAACACAAAAGGCAGGAAGCACATTTTTCTTTTATTTTGGAAATGAATTCTAACACGAAGTAAAACTGTTAAAGTCCAAGATATCAGACATTACAAAATCATCACCAAACAACACATGCTGCAGTTCTTCCGACACACTGACTTCGTTTGGGAGGGCCGCCCAGGATATTAAAAGGCTGAACAGGTACATTTTGGGACTCGTTTCAGACTTTTTACCAGTGGACAGTCCCCTCACTCTTATTTTGCTGCTAAGCAGCTAGCCCTGGTTGTTTTCTCGACAGCAGGAAGTCAGAGCTCCTGTGAAGCACAGGGATCCTTCCACAGGTTCACCTACAGAAACCTTTTACCACTTTTTAATCCTCTGGATAGATCTAGCTAACCAAATGCTCTTTCACTCATTCTGGCTCAAGCTGAGCTAAGCAGCGAGTGACTTTGAGCTTTAAGGGAGGAGTGAAAACGCAACACGAGGAAACAAGAGCTTTGTAGCAAAAAGGAATGAAAAAACGAATCATTTCACCCAGATAACTTTTATCATTTTCCTCTTGAATCAGCAGGTGTCACCATCAAACCCCAGCTCAGAGGTCTGAGTTTGCTGCGGTCAGCTGGCTAACTGCTTCAGCTTAGAACAGATCAGTCTTTAGGTTTTCAAACTGTTAAACCTGCAGCAGATGGATCCAGAAGCATTTTAAAACCAGTCTGAATGTCTTTAGCTTCACTCTCACCTCTGATGATGCTGAAGAGCTCATCGATCCTCATGTTGACGTAGATCCTGCAGAAGAACTGATGCATGTGGCACCTCCACTGCTTCAGGACGGAGGTGGCAGGCTGACCGGCCTGGACGCCAGGACCGCCGAGGGCCGCCGGGACCGAACGGACGTCGCCATCCGCCTCGCTGGCAAACACTTTACTCAGCCAGCCCAGCACCAGCTCCAACCACTGCTCACACACACACACAAACACACGGGGAAAAAACCCACTTTTTAGGTGAAGAGTGGGCAAAAGGTGAGTTTATGTTGTAGAAAGACGCTGCAGATGTTTCACCTCCTGGAACTCCAGCAGGAAGGAGCGCTCGTACTCGCCCCGGCAAAGCTGCTCCATCCGCATCTCGATGAGCTTGTGGAGGATGGTGGTGATGGCCTCGGAGCTCACCCACTCCAGCAGCTGCAGCTTCGACCTGCAAAACAACCAATCAGCCGTCGCGGTTTCAAACACGGACAGAACAAACAGCTGCTCGGCACAAAGACGCGCTTCAGTTTAGCTTTATTCATCTCAACATGAAGACAACACGTGATGAAGCACCGCCCAGCACCTCAAATATTATGATTAGAAAATTTAATTCAACTGTCACATTTGTTTGTTCAAGGATTATTTATTTAATATTGATTCATTTGGGTGATATATTTGTTAATTATTGTTTTTTTAATTTAATGGCTGTTTTAAGATTCATTGACCTTGAATTTATTTTACTGACATTTTACTTTCATGATTTTTTTTTACTCGATGAATTATTGACTTTGATTTTTGATTTACTGACTAAATTATGTTTTTTTTGGACACATTCTTTTATTTATATTTTTACATTATGCATTATATTTTTGTTTATTTAGATTCAAATTAGTGTATTCATTAACTTAATTTAATCAATTACTTTGTGTGTTTTACTAGATGTATTTATTGAATTTTTTTTAACTTTATTTTAATAATTTATACTCATATTTATTATGCTTTCATAAGATAATGACTTTTTAAAACACTTTTTACTTATTTTTCCATTCAACTATTTAATTATTGTTTTTTTAATTTACTGATTAATAAATGTATTTGTTGAGTTTTTTTAAACTTTCTGTATTTTTTTATCTTATTCACAAAATATTTATTTACTACTTTTTATTATATATACTGACTTTTTTAATCTATTATTTGTTGTCCACATATTTATTTATTAATTACATTTTTGACTCATTTATTTACTGCTTTTTAATAAATTATTTGAAGTTTTCTTATTTTTTTTTAAATATATATTTATTAATTTATTTATTTTAACTTTGAAAAGTCAGAGAGATGATGTCGACTTCCTGCCTGATGTTGGATGTTTCAAATTAAAAGTCTGACTCATGAACATCCTCCTGGATCCACTCACAGGATGTGGCTGAGCTCCTGCAGCTGTTCCAGGGCCTCCTGACACCAGCACTGCTGCGAGGGGACCCAGCAGCCCCGGCATGCCCCTCCCTCGGGGCCGTCGGGAGCCTCTGTGCCTTCCTCGCCGCCCCCCTCCTGGTTCATGTAGACAGAGAAGGTCCTGCTGTAAAACTCCAGCACTCGCTCCTGGAGGATGGGGGCCGGGGAGAAGAGGAGGAGGGCCCTGATGGTGGTGAAGGCCCGCTCCTTGAGGGCTTTGGGTCCTGGACCACACAGACCACCACGGCCCTCATCCTGCCACATCCCCAGCCTCTCCAAACCAGCTGTGAGAAGGAAGAGAAGTCTGAATGCTGCTAACAGAGAAAACCATCAACTCTCTATCTGGTTTACTCACCCAGGAAAGGTTCCAGCCGGTCCAGCAGGGTCCTGAAGGCCGTGAGCAGGACCCAGGCCCTGTCCTTCTCCTCCATCTCGTTCTCCGGCTGTTTGAGCCCAGACCAGAACTCGGGAACCACGCAGGAGGACAGGCGCATCTGCAGAGTCTCCAGCAGCCAGCTGCCCAGCAGCCGGCCCAGACCGTGATGGTTCAGCAGGTCCAGGGAGTCCGAGAGGCTCTGCTCCAACACCAAGCTGCCTGGGGACACCTAAACGCAACCAAAACAGAGCGTTACACAAACACATCCTCATCTGGACTTACAGGGTCCTGGTGTTGGCCAACAGTCCCCCTTGGGTCAGAAATGAGTTACTGTGAAATACGAGGAGAACAATGACCACGGACCCCCAATACTCCTGCAAAGGAGACTGGAAGAGACCAAAGCTGAGTTTGTCTCTTTGGAGATGTTGAATTTATTTCTGTTCATGTTGCTAACCTTTGTGGTTGTTTTGTGGTGGGTTTGCTTCTCTCTGACGTATCTGGATCTTTTTGTGACCACTTTGAATCTCTGTGTGGTCCTCTTGTGTGTCTTAGCATTTGTTTTCCATCTTTCTCTATTCATTTTACATTTCTTACTGTTTGAATTTGTTTTACTCCTTTGTGTGTTTCTTTCATTTAGCTGGTATCTTTATCCAGCCATTCTGGATCTCTTTCAGCTGGTTTGCATGGACTGTGTTGATTTGTGGTCATTTTGCACATGTTTGTGATGCTTCTGTGTGTCTTTGTAGTTGTTTTCTATCTATTGAAGTTCATTTTGCACACCTTTCTGCTTGGTTCACATCTTTTTGCAGTCATTTTGTACCTTTTTTGTGTTCATTTTAGTCCCTTTGTGGATGATTTGTACCTCTTAAGTCATTTTGACTGTTTATGGGCATTTAAATGACTTCCCAACAAAAACTGTTCACTCAGGTCGGTTGCACTGACTGAAAACAACGTGTTTCTTTAAATTTATGATAGTTACCCTGAGTTAGCGCTGGTTTGTGCACAGACACATTAGGAAGCAACTACAGGAAACAGCACAGATTAAGACCCTCAGGGAGGCAGAGACATGGGCATGGGCATATGTAAACCGAATTTAACCGAACACTTCTCCTGATTAATGAGGAGTCTTACAGCGCATCACACTGATCATAAACCACATCTACGAGCAAGAAAACTTTTAATCGAGAGATTTTTGAATGGAGTTCGGCTGCACTTTAAGCTGCAGTCATTTAGATGCAGGCGTCCAGAGCTGGAGGCCACTCACCAGCGCCGCAGTGACGGTTTCCCAGGCTTCAGCGACCCCATGATCCGGTCCGGGTCCAGTCATTTCCACTGAGTCCGGTTCCATCACAGCTTCCTCCATTTTCTCAGACATTTCTTCACAAACCGCGAACCAGTCGCTCATTTAAACTCCAGGTGGTTTTTATAGCGTTATAACGTCGCTCCTGAACATCTACAAACAAGCGTCATGTTTCCGGCGGGTTTCACTTATGTCCAAAAATAATAATAACTAAAAACAGTCAAAGCTTTCTGTCAATAATCTGAATTAAAACTACATGATCCTTTGGTATCGCGGGTTTACTTCTTCGTTGTCGCCCTCTTCTTCTTTTAATGAATTTTACGCTAAGGCGGAGAATACTGACCTCTAGCGTTAGTGCTCCTCGCATGTTTTATTTTGAAATTCACAGGAAGTATCACTGTGTGGTCTCGTGTTTGTGAACTTTACAATTGACCTGAGGGGGAAAATATCCGTTAAAACTTTTTAAAATTTTTGTTTGTACCCAGAAAAAATCAGTGAGTAATATGAAAAAAGATATATCAATGATATTTTATTATGGAGAAAGAAAAAAATCAGAACACATTAAAACAAAACAAGATGCTCAAAACATTTGATTGGTTATAATTAATGAATAATATGTGTTGAAATAACCAAATACAAAAACATAGAAAGCAAATTATCAAAATATTTTGATTTTATGTGTATTAATAAATATATCTATTTGTTTTCAACGATGAACCATAAGAAATATGCACACACAAAAAATCACTAAAGATCCTTTATTTATTCATTTATTTATTATTTTTTATTTATTTTAGTGTGGCGCTTCAGTGGTCACAATGAGGAACCGCAACTCAATTAATTTGTAAAATTATTTTTACAAATTATTATTTTGGTAATTAAAATGTTGTATGAAAGGAGCGCTGTAATTTGTAAGTCAATATCCATCTCATCCCAATGTACATGTACCACAAAAGACAGGATAACAGTATGTTATTGAGAATTGTTTACTTATCTGCCCTCTAGTGGTCACAGTGAGTAACTACAACTGTACTAGAATTAAATTGGACATTAAAACAATATAACTGTTCATTTTTAAAAATGAAACTTTTACAAGAGTTGTAGATGTGATATGAGACCAAAGGAGAGACAGAAAAGATAAATATAAAACAGTAATAATAAAGAAAAAGAAATGTTTGAAAAAACAAAAACATTAATAACAAATTGTGAGGGGTTTGCATGTTTGTATGACAACAGGAATATTTTTAAATAATCTCCAATGATCAACTTCAATTTCTTTGAAGTCTTTTGGTACTAATAAATTAAATCCCAAGTGTTTTCTGCCCTCTAGTGGTCATTTCAGGAACTGCATGTGTCAATTTACAGTTATTGAAATCAATATGTGCAGCTCATTATTTGTATTTTTAATAATCTATTAATTAAAAAAATAATAATTTTACGTGGTTTATATGAAGCAGATATGATAGCAGTATGTTGGTATTTTTAATATATTTGAAGGTTCTCAGGTATTTTGAGTCAGTTTTTTTTCCTGTCTCCTAGAGGTCAAATTTGGTAATTACATCCACACGTCACAAGGATCAAGGTGGTCACATTAAACATAGTGCTGCTTTCTGTTACAACACTCAATATAAAATTTTAAATAGATGTACTTATGCATTATTTCATGTTCTATATATTATACAATGACTACAGCTGCCATCTTAAATCTGGAATTTATAATGCAAATATTTTCATTTCATTCAATATTTTCAGGATCTACATGAAAAGTTGTCCTATTGATGGAAATCTTTACGTAAAAAATATAATTAGAGGTCTAAATGCAACAGTACATCTTTGAAAAAACTAAATAAAAACATACAATGAACAAAATTAAAAAAAATATATAGGTGCAGTTACGCTCTCTGTCCACTGGAGTGCAATAAACCCTCACTCGTCAAGTTAGACAAAACAGCATTAAGACACTTCCGACGGGGAAATTCAAAATAAAACTTCTAAAATAAAAGGGATGTAGTTGTGACCACTAGAGGGCAACAAACACTCCTGAATAGTCACCGTCCAGTCAAACATAACAGCGTAAAGTTGCTTCCGGTGGGATATTCAAAATAAATCTTACAACTAAATAAAATAAAATAAAGCTGAAGTTAAGTTTTGTGATCACCGGAGGGAAATAAATAAATAAATATTGAGACACAGTCTGTGGTTTAACTAAATATTGAAAATTCTGTATTTTAATTTATATATGTAAGTTTGTCTTATACTGTTTTAAAATAAAAAGTATTAAATTTAAAATTATGCATTTTTATCAGTCATAAATCAATAAAATAGTTTAAAATATGTATACATGAATTCTAAAATATTTTAATTAAATATTTTATATTTATAGTTTATTTATATAAATTAAATATAATTTTTGAAGCATGAAAAACTCGACTTTCTTCATACTGTTTCGACATCACATTAAGTTCATTACTTTTTTGCTGCTAACCAAAGGTTTTAGACACATTTCACAGTGTAGTTTTTCAATTCGTGAAAGCTCCTGTAAGAAATGTCTGATTCACGAAATTTGTCAACAGTTTTGTTTACGCATGATCGCGCTGGCGACACTCTTAGTTTGAAAGGTCCACATGTATATGCTACATCCGGTTAGCAGTAGCTAGCTCCTCCCGGCTCGCAGAGAAGCATCATGACGGCGGCGGAGTACGAGTGAGTTTGTTGATAGAATGTGTGAATTATGACTCGTAGCCTTCTTTAATGCAGCAACAGCTTGTGTGTTTGCGCTGTTGTTAACCCGCTCGGTGCCGACATGCACTAAAATCTGACTAAATGTCGCAGGTCTGATGTAGCGTCGAGCTAACACGCTAACGCTAATTTTAGCCGGTTTTAAAATGCCGCAGAGATTCAGCCGCACACGTTAACGGCGCTGTTTTCTTGTCCACAGCGTGCAGTCTGAGATCGAGGTGCTGCAGTCCATCTACCTGGACGAGCTGCAGGTGGACAGGAGAGAGGACGGGTGAGCAAACAGCAGCAGTGCGCTGCGTTAGCCTCAGTGCTGGGTGCTTATTTAAAGCCTGTTGGTGCAGGACAGGTGAGACTCACACAGGTGTGAAGTCTCTTTAAAAAGATACATTTCATTAAAGTAAAGTAGAAATTTGGTCTGTTTTGGTTTTTATTCTCCAAATTCAGTGAAGTTTTTTTAATCATACAAAAGAATAACAAAAACAAATTCACAAAAGGCGTCTTTGCTTGTTTTTGGTTACACAAAACTATTTTAATTAAAAAGATCTTATTTAGCTTCTATCAGTCCTCACTGCAAAGTATTCAGCAGCCGCAGTCCTGTGAACAACTGACTTCATCTATGATTTAGCAGCTTGTAGAACCTCCTTTAGCAGCAATAAGTTGCAGTGATGGTTTTCTGTGTGACTTTATCAGTCTCTCACATTGCTGTGGAGGAATTTTGGCCCACTCTTCTTTACAGCGTTGC
>VUQI01028342.1:0-15434 GCA_015106735.1 Paratilapia polleni
GAAATTAATCAAGCAGAACATTCAACCACTAAAACTCATTTTTCTGTTCAGGAATGCAAGTAAATAACTGTAATTTGGCATCTTAATCAAACAATATTAATGTGCTTTACTATTTTTTTCAGCTTTTTTGTAAAACAGTAACTTCATGGATAACAACAATAATTATATTTTAGCATTAAAAATATAATTTTGATTAAAGAGCTTGTACATACTGGTGGATTAACCATCACAGAAACATAAAAAAATGATTTTGGTCATTACCAATTCTGTTCATTTAGGGCAGCTGTGGTATAAACCTTACACTGGGTGGTGGTCTAATAAATTTGTTAAGAAAGTATTTGTACAATATCAGTCAAATGAGCTGTATTTGTAGAAAATGGTCAGTTCAGTGGCTCAGTTCAAAGTTGTCATGCTTATTTTGTTTTTGAGCATGTGAATATATCTGTGTCATCTGTATGTTTATATGTTTGTGTGCTGACACATATAGGTACATTTATATGCATGCATATAGGCATCCTGCTGCTGTAAATGACCTTATCATAAACTATTCGTTTGTACGAAGGGCAGGTTTATAAGAATTTCTTCTTCTTGCACCTTTTCATCCACCTTGGTGTATGTGTGGACATTCTTCATTTTATACATTCTAACTCAAATAAACTCAAAACTCAAACTCGAAACTTGCAGTGTGATACAACAGGTCTGCTACAAATTGTATAAATATACAAATTTAATATGTCGTTTATACTAATGTTACAGGATATCTTTAAATTGCTGTTAATATGTATCTCTTTTTAGTTTTCCTTGACATTTTTGTATCTTCCAAATCAAACTGTAAATTAGACAGTAAATAAAAGCATTGTAATGATTAGTCCACAGAAATTGATGTTTTTGAAACTGTCCTAAGTATTCTCAGCTGCACTTTTACCAACCTGGATGTAGCAGAAATGAAGCACAACAATAATGCAACAGACATGCTATATCCGTTATAGTCATAGTGGCACTAGGCAGCCTCTTACGGCCTTTTAAAAATGGTAGCATGTTTTTTCTTATTCACAGCAGTAGCCTAATCTCCATATGGGGACCTTCATGCTGGAAAGGGTTAAAGCAGCTTTCATCATGAATTCAGACTAGAAGAACCAAGTGAAGATGTTCTCAGGACCTCATCAACAGGAATGAATGTGTGCCTTAAATGGATAAAAGTACACCTCAAAAAGTATTTTTCTCTTGTTATTTGAAAGGGTTCATAGGGAGACACTCAAAATGAAAAGAATAGGATCAAAACTTCCCTTTTTCCCTGTGCTTTTTCCTCAGGTGTGTAACCCTAGTGAGGGCGGCAAAGGCATTTCAATGTCGATGACCAACGTTCACTCACAGACCAATGGGCAGCAGTCGCAGGGATGCACTGTGACTCCCAGCTCCTCCAAACATGGCTCAATTGGATTAGACGACCTCTCAGGAGGCACAAAGAGGAGTGGAGCTGCAGCAGGAGGAGGCGGGGGTAAGGATATGATGCCTCAGTCCTCTGAGTCTTCCCTGCCTGACTGCTCCACGGCTACATCAGTTCTCAGCCAGGCTTGGTCGGCCAGAAGCCCAACAGCTGGAGCCGAGGAACGGGAGAAAGCAGCTGAAGAGAGAGTTCAAGCCAGCATTGCATCACCCACCACCACCACAGGCTCACTGCACAAGCCAAAGCGAAAGCCCGCCCCAAGTAAGCCCGGCTCGGCTTGCTCCAACGCCCCGATGACTGAAAACCTCCCAACTGCCTCCTCCACTCGGCCACCTTCTTCCTCTTCCACCACAACCTCCACCCTCCTCCCCTCCTCATCCCCCACTCCCCTGGAGAACCTCAACACCAACCGAAACAACTCCACCTCTCTCAATCAGACCCCACCACCTCCCTTTGCCTCTTCCCCTTTCTTCAGCCCTGTCGCCACGCCGAGCCCGGTCCCATCTGTGCGCTTCAGAGAGACGCCCATCCTGCGCCGGGCTCCTCGCACCACCTCTTCCTCCTCTGCCAGATATCAGACTCTTCCTGTGGAGGAGGGAGGGAGGAGCAGGGCGAGGAGGAGGTACTCACTCAGTGAAGGAGGAGGCTCAAAGACTCACTCTTCCCACCAGGGAGGGGGAGGAGGAGCACCTAAATTAGGGCGCGTAATACGGAA
This sequence comes from Paratilapia polleni, assembly GCA_015106735.1. NCBI lineage: Eukaryota > Metazoa > Chordata > Actinopteri > Cichliformes > Cichlidae > Paratilapia > Paratilapia polleni. Next base: position 2,163 of record VUQI01028342.1, read on the forward strand.
CAAAAGGAGCCAATCAATGAGCGGTATGTTGCTCCCCAAAGATGGGGATGAAGAGTCAGACAAAGGAAGGTGTGATTCTGACTGGATCTTAGAAAGCACAGTTTGAACTGAGCCAGTGACCATAAAATGAACTTTGGTTTATTCATCGTTTGTCCTTTGTGTGAGTGGATGCGTGCAGTGTGAGTGCTAGTTTTAATTTGCATATAGGTGTATGTGTGTAAAGCCTGCTTGCGACAGGAAACGTGTGTTGTTACTGTGTGTTTGCCTGTTTGAATTTTGTTTATAGACGTGTGAGAGGACGAGTGGGTGTTTCTGGAAAAGATGTGCGTACTTTTTCTTTTCAGCCTGTTTTGGTTTTTTTTACCGTCATTCTTTTCGTAACTTTTCTCCAGTTATTTGTACTTGGTTTACAGTTTTGTTTTGGTTTTTTTCCACTTCAACAGTATCCATTTTGCAGTCGGTCATTCAGCGAGTGGATAACTTGCCTTGTCTCGTAGTGTCCTCAAGTTGTTCCACTTTATAGCACAAAAGAAAAACAAGACAATGGACTCGCCACGTCATTTCCCAATTCACTTTCACCTTATCTGAAAATACCACAAAAAGGGAATTAATGCAGGAAATAAGAGGAATTAAAAAATACAGAAACAGGAAAAGCACACCATTTTTAATGTTCACAAGCTCACAGAGATGTGCATCCATAATGTGGCAAGAGAATAGCAGTCGGTGCCTTCTTTTGCACTAACAGACCCTCACTAACAGGTACTCTAACCGGATTTAGGACTCCACCATGGCTCCACGAATGAGGGGACGGAAAAAGGAAGCGAGATTTCACACATAGCCTTTCTTACCTATTGCGGAGTACAGACCTTTTCTGGACATATAAAGACAAAATGTTACAGACAGACGAAGACTTTAACGGACCTCTTATGAAATTGATATTTTTTAAAGGGAAGTATAAAAAAAAAAAAAACAATGAAAAAACAACATGAGAACCTTGCGAGCTTTTCACTGACATTGGTATACTACAGCCTGTGTTGGTCACAAGCTCACAGAAAGCTTCTGTACAGAAAAAGACAACATGTACTGTGTTGTTATGTTGTGTAAAATAAAAAGGGATAAAATGAAAAGTGGAATGTTACGGGTGTGTTTTATGGGAATATACAACATGTCCAAAATATAATGTAGCATGGTTTATGGCTTCAGTTTTTTTATAGCATCATTATATCTTTTCATTTGGAAAATTGTTACAGTCATTCAGCTTTTCATTCATCTATTGATAATTTGATGTATCAGTGTTTATCTTAAAACCTTAGGCATAGTTATACACATGCACACACACACACACACACAGATACTCAGTGTGAAGGTTTATTTAGAGCACAGAATCTGATTTCCATACCTCCCACTTCTCACTGACTACATTTATTAGAGTGACGCAATTCAGAAAAAAGTGCTCCCTGTGAGGCTTTGACAGTATGCCAATGACTAAGGCTCATGTGACATGTTTTTGTTAAGTGCTTACTAAATAATCATAGCTTTATATATTAGCTAAAACAAGCAGCTGGTAATCTTAGAAAGAACAATGAAAAGAGAAGAAAAACAGACAGGAAAACCTCTTGAGTAGCACACGACAAATAAGAGAGGGGGCAATACTTCAGCTCTATACAGTGTGCTCGGATTCTCTTACAGAGCACTCTTCTGAAGTAACAGGCACTTCTTGTATCAGAAGAGCTAGTATCCACTCCGCTTTAAGGAAACATGCTGTTGTGGCTATGTCAGTGGTGAGCCTTTAAAAAAAAAAAAAGAAAAAGAAAGTCTTATGCACAGGCCAGAATGGCACTCAACAAAATCTACATCCAGGACTCTGAAAGTGGGAATGTGGACACATAGAAACACACTGCAATTACCAAAGAAAATTCTTTCAGTTGATTCAGAGGCAAGAAAGTGTTTCAAAAAACCTTAAAAATCTTCACTTTTATACAGAAGACAGGAGGTATAATTTTACGATGGATTCAGTAGGTTACGGTGCAGGCTACAGTGTGGGCTGTAACTTGCTATTATTTATTTATTTATTTATTTTATATAACTGGTATATATATGAACCACGAACTGGTGGAATTAAATGCAAGACTCTGTGTTACAATAAAACCTTTTTAACCCCGATTCTGTGCTCAAAAGCGATGGTGGAGTTGAAGATTACAGGTGAGTGAGGTTGTGATGGGATGTGTCACCGATGCTAGAGAAGCCAGTGAAGAGTGGCAGTCTGTGCTTGCAAGCTTGAGGTTGATTTGCTGGTGAGTGGGATTAACAGATGGCTGGCTTGCTGGCACACAAATGAAATCTAGGGCACAAGAAGAGCTTGATTACAAAACTGGAGATCAAAACAAGAGCAAGAAAATTGAAAAGGAGCCTGGGTGCTGTCTACCACTACAGTTGACACAACAACAAGAGACCAAACATCAGTTTCTCTTTCAGACTCTTCTGTTGTGAAGAATCATCACTGGTGAAGAGAGGTTGGTCTCCAGCTACGCCCAAGTAGTTTTCAGAGTCCACAGTTGTCAAACCAGAAGGCAACACTTCACATAAGGAGCAAGACAAGGAGAAAAGTCGTAATTGTTTTACAACATTCATTGGGTTGTGTACCATGAATTCATCGTCCAGGGGTGAGACTGTCAACTTGGAGTTCTACTGTAACACACTGAAGTGTCTAAGGGAGAAATGTTAGAGGAAATGATCTGAACTGTGCTGCATGTCAGCATCACTGCAACTTTGCCCACAACCCAAAAATGAAAATCATCCTGTTTTGCAGGTTACTGTACTTTATCTCATCATTATGAAATGTTGTTTCTCATAATTATAAGGTGGTAAGTAAGTTATAATTGTGAGATACAGAGGTAATGGTATTTTGCTTCCAAGGAACCAGACTTTCTTGCAATTTTTTTAAGTGGTCTTGAGCAATAGTTCTCCAGGCTTTCTGAAGATCGTTCAAAGTTTTTCTTTGGACATTGGCTGCTTTTTCACTCATTCTCATTCTAGTCCTTGTACCTGACCATTTTCAAGGGAATGGTTTTTTTTTTGTTTGTTTGTTTCTTAAGCCACTTAACACTGACCTATGAATCATTCAAGCATAAAAAAGGCTCCTAACTTAAGGGGTTAATTAGTGTTGTGTCTATGCAGAACAGACAACTTAGCAAAGAACCAATTTTAAATTGTATCTTTGTTTGTCTGCATTTTGTTGCTAGCAGCCTGTCACAAAAAACCATAATTTGTTCCCATTTCTTTACTTGAATCTACAAAAAAATGCCAGAGATAACACAGTCTGAAAGGACAAATATAGTATTTCTGTTCCAACAAGGTGATTCCCAAAGAGCTTTTAACTGAAAACTTGGCATATCTCGGCATGGTGTGTAGTGTGTCCTTAAAAAATTAGAGTAAACTGGACAAGTGGAGGACAAAAGAAGAAGTGGCAGGCCTAAAAAGATTTCTACAGCAGATGAACAGTATCTGAAAGTCATGACCTTAAGAAACAGGAAAAAGATCCAGTAAAGTCCTGACACAAGACCTGAGAGATGCATCTGGCCTTTCAGTTGAGCGAACTACTGTTTGCCAAAGCCTCATCAGAAATGGTCTCAGTGGAAGGGTGGCTGTCAAGAAGCCATTCTCAAACAAGGGAAACAGGGAGGTAAGGATGAGGTATGCCAAATTACACAAGAACTGGACTGAAAATCAGTGGTAATAGGTCTTATGGGGTGATGAATCCAAATTCGAATTTTTTGGTTTAACTTGTCAAAATGTACGGAGAATGTCAGGAGAGAGGTACAACAGTCAGATTTTGCAATACCATGTGGAAAGCGTCTCATTGGCAATGGCTTCATTTTACAGCATGACAGTGATCCCAAAGCATGCCTGGATAGAAAAACACACAATGGAACACTATCAGTCATGGACTGGGCTCCCCAGGGCCTGGACCTCAACATGCGTTAAGCAATGTGGGATCAGAGAATGGAACAAAAGGCAGCACTCAAATTTTTACTTGCTTTTTAATCAGGTCAAAAGCAAATATATAAACCTCTACTTTGACAATGCCAGTGAAAAGAACACATCATGTCAAAGTCGCATTTTCACTGCCTTAACCTCACTCTCACAAAATTCTATGGTGAGTCAGTTTTGCCTTTTGTCTATTTGACATCAAAAGCTGATTTTTCTCAGTCAAAGTTCCAAACATACTCTGGTGGGATTTTGTGATGTTGTGGCAGTATCTTGTTGATTTTGGCAATAATTAAAAGTAAACTATCAGATTCAGTAGGTAAGTCTCCTTTTGCAAGTATAATCTTAAATACAGATGAAAACCTCCACCTTAAACACGTCCAGCTGTAAATAATGTAAACTGATCACACTACAATCAGAATGTGGTGTATACATTCACAAAACAGAAATACAAAGAACACAAAGACCAGCACATATAGTAACAAGACAACCTGTGGGCCACACTCAGTATGGGTGAAGTCACTATTAGTTAACATCAATGCAGGAAATTGATTCACTCTACAATTAAATTACCAAAAACTTGTTTGACATGAAACAGTTCTGACAGGCAATTGCAAATTGATGTTCTCACTTCAATTATCAGAAACTGTTGTTTTAATTAAGTAAATTGAATTGACAGAACTGATAGTGAATAATTACTGACCTTTGCAAGCAATTTGAGTGTTTATTCTGTTTTTTTCTTCCCTTTCTGGGTGACATTTAGGTTAATATATTAGTATTAATATTGGTGAAAATGACATGTTTTATCCCTATAACGCTATTTAATTAAAAAAAAGTGAGAATCCTCAAAACCAAAATCCCCCCACATTACCACCACCATTACCATACTCCTATCACTCCCCCGTGTTAAATTTCAATAGCTGATGAGGCAAGCAGACGTGGAGTGAATGTTTAAACAGGAACCCGAGTCACTGGAGAGTTACAGGAGAAGATGAGAGGGGAAACAAAACACCTTCCTACAACTCTCCTTGATTAATTTGCGTAAAAAGTCCACGGTCACTGCTGGACAGCTGTCCCATTCGTTCACAGATGGGAGCTTACACATTCACAAGTCTCCTCTCTTTAAAAGCATATCTCCTGGTTCACACCTCCTCAACTGACCTTCAAATGCCTGCCTTAAGCTGTAAATTCTTAATGGTAAGAGGCTTTGGAGGAGAATATCCCTCCCTATATCCTTCTTCCTCGTTTCCTCTCCCTTTAAGCCCGTCTCTCTTTGCCTTTCCTCCCTCCCACTCTCGGTTTCTTTCATTTATGTTTTTATATTTTGAGGATATAGCAGCAGCTTTTGTACAGTGAATGATAGTTTTTGTAACAAAGAAGAAGCTTAAAGTAATAATCTAATGCATTTGCAGTATATTGCAGTTAATAAAAACATTTTGAATAAGACGCTAAATTAATAAATAGCTTTGAAGAGTGATCCGTGGCTGGGGATCAGAATATGGAAGAGCAGTCTAATGGAGGCCATCTGATCAAGCACCAGCAGAAGTGTGAGTCATCTGGTGGAATAAGGGGTTGGCTTGAAGTGGTGCCTTGGAGACATGAAAGCGAAACTGTGGAAAATGGTGAGTTAATTAGAAAAATGTGAGCATCTGTTGAAAACTTTGCTACAAGATCCAGAATCGCTTTAATTCTAAAGGAAGGACAACATCCCAAACCTTAAACTGTGTATAAAGCCTGACATCTAATGGTGAAAAACAAGCCATGTTGCAAAGTAAAGGACTGCTCCAGGGTGGTCTCAGGACCCCTTGACATCAAACGCACTGGTTAGCCATTTGGAGCTTTATTTTTTTTAAAAAAAAGCTCCAAAGGGGTACTCAAGGTTGTACCATAGACTTGAACAGAATGTTCTTGTGTTGTCATTCTTGCCTAACATATTGTGGTAATCAAGACAATGGAGGAGAAGCTTGTTGCAGATGGAAGAAGATTGCCTTCTAACATGTGATCAAATAGGAGCCTAAATTTAACTGAAGAGTTTTGTTGCTTTAATGAGCTTACACAAATAGGACTTTTTTATGATAAATTACTGAAATGCCTATAAGAGGTACTACATGCCCCATTTTTTCCAGGAACTGCACTGCTCAAAAATTAAGGGAACATTTAATCATCACAGTATGCCACAAAGTCAGTTAAATGTCAAGGATAACAGTTTTACCAGTTAGGAAGCATAAACTATTGTGAGTCCTGTTTTACCTGTTTTGGTGCAAATGAAAGTGACAACAGGTGCACTGGAGATGCAACAACAAAACAACCCCCAAAAAGAGAATGGTATGGCGGGTTGTGCTCTCTCCTTATCCCTGACTGATTTTTCTCTACTTTTGCTTTTTGCAAGTGTCCTTGTCACTGGTGGTAGCATGAGACGGTACCTGCAACCCATTTGAGTGGTCCAGCTCCTCCTGTTCCTCTTCACACAAAGGAACAGGTACTGGTCTCCCTGCTGGGTTGGTGCCCTTCTACGGCTCTGCCCAGCTCTCCTCATGTAATGGCCCATCTCCTGGTTTCTCCTCCACACTTATTTACTAATTCTTTTGAGCAGACATTCAAGAGTTACTGGGGGCATGATGTTCAAATTCTGTAGAATAATAAGTTAGTTAACTTAATTAACACCAGTAGTTAAGATAAAAGATGCCAACAAATCAGTGTGTTGTAATAGTAAAACAGTTTCAGGCATGCGAAAACCGTGCATCTTTTTTTTTCTTTAAACATTATTTTTAGAAAAGAGCAGACTTTCGATGCTTGCACCTATTTTGGAATGCACTCCAAGACACAGAGGGGGAAGCAAGAAAAATATCATATTCAGAATAGATAAAAGGTCCTTGAGATGAGGCAGCATACGTAAATGGTTGTGCAAGTGGATATGGCATCATTTATTGTCAAGGACTGCGTGACCATGTGCAGCTTTGTGTGATTTCTGCATAATATAAGTCTTCGGATATTTTATTTAAATGTTTTACACAGGCAACATGAAGACTGATGCACTTTTGTGTACGGGAAGAAGAAAAAGGAGGACATCAAAAGAGACAGGCAAAAAAAAAATTTCAAGGAAAGAAGATGCAGTGATGGAAATGTTAAGCAATATCCTATCTGTCATTCAGGATAATATGACCTCGAATAGTCAAATTATGCAAGACACTGAATGTTCCTTTTTTTTTTAATGGTTCTTATATTGTCATCATGTGAAAAACTCAAGGTAACTTTATGTGTGTGGATTTGCTTGTGAAACTGTTGCCTACTTATTGAGAATTCAAGGCATCGCTTAACTACCCTGTTACAACATTCTGCATCATCCCATCTGGTTTGAGCTTAGTGGGACTATCATTTGTTTTTCAGCAGCACAATGTGCCAAAAACATTTTCAGGCTCTATGTAGCATATTTGACCTAGAATGAAGATGAAGCAGCACAGCATCAGATGACCTATCTATTATCATCATACCTAACCAAAATGAGACAGTTTAGAATGAGATGAATGCATACTAAAAGAAAAGCACTCAACAAAAGACGTATACACTCACCGGCCACTTCTTCAGTTACACCTTGCTGGTACTGGGTTAGACCCTCGTTTGCCTTCAGAACCCTACCATCCGAATGTCACAGCAGAAATTGAGACTCATCAGACCAGGCAACATTTTTCCGGTCTTCTGTTGTCCAGTTTTGATGAGCCTGTCTGAATTGTAGCCTCAGTTTCCTGTTCTTAGCTGACTGGAGGGGCACCCGGTGTGGTCTTCTGCTGCTGCAGCCCATCTGTTTCACGGTTTGATGTGTTGTGCATTCAGAGATGCTCTTCTGCATACCTTGGTTGCAGAGAGCAGTTAATTAAGTTACTGTTGCCTTCCTATCAGCTCAGCTATTGTACATGAAGCATAATGTCCACTCAAGCTTCTGCTCCATAAATCAGGTGAAAAAGAGTGTCATGCGAAAACATCAGACATACATGGACCAATAGGTATAAATCAACATTCCAATACATAAAACAAATATTACTTTCAAATTTCTGTAATGTTTCCGTTGTTCTCATTTGCTTAAAGATTGGACGTCACTCCAAACTGCATGATCTCACTTGTCCTCTTTTCTGCAGTGGTTTAACATTACCCTACTGAAGAATACGTGCCACCAGCTGTTTATCTACCTCCAAATATTAACATTAGTGGATGGCTACATGCATTAATTAGTATTTTCTGGGAATTCAGTTAAATATCAGTTAGGTTAGAAAATTGGCTCCTGTCTGGATTCATTTAATATCTTAAAAGACGCTGATTCAGCCACAGAGAGTTCCTGCATGTTGGAAGTGTTTTCTTTCTCATGTCTAGTCACAGTCTAGTCTTGCCCCTCCCTAAAAGGGAAAAAAAAAATCACAACTTGGCATGTTATTGTGCTACTACTGTGTTACAGTAGGCTGTATTCACATCTCTATTTTGGTTTACTTACTTGAGAGCAAAGATAAATATAATCTATTGGTGCACTGTAGTTCTAGTGCTTTAAAGGTTAATGCTTAGTTTTTAAATGTACAACAACTGTATTCATTTATTACATTTATTGAACAGATATGGTGACCTCTTATCATGAATTGCAACATGAACCAAGAAAGCAAATCAATTAATTATTACACTGACCAAAAGCAGGTCACGTTGTACTTCACTTTACTCATTGCATCGTTGGAGTTCTCTCTCTCTCTCTTTCATGCAGTTCCTCTGGGTGGTATTTTGCCAAGAAATGTAAAAGTGCACCAACAAAGACAGGAAAGAGAAAGACTGTTAGCATTGTAGAAATTGTCATGTTTGAAAGTCGCTCATACTCTGAAGAAGTAAAGACTTAGTTTTATAAATCAGATCCAATTTCATGAAGCATGGGAGAAAGAAGCACATAATTTTTAGTTCAGCCCTCGGGGTGCTGGATTTGTTTTGTTTTTTTGGTATCGTTGTTTGCTTGAGCTCATTTTCTGATTTGTATATGTGCCCACATGTATACTTGGATAGATGGGGTGGTTTAAGAAGACAAAACTTAACTGTATTTTTGAGTACCAGCTGCATTCAATGATTTCCTTTTTTGGTATCCTGCAAAACAGAAACAGCGTGTTTGCTTTGGTATCATCATTTGTCTGCATTGTAGAAAAGAAACCCACCAGGTATGGACTTCTGAAAACAATGTGTATCCCTCTCTCAGCTTACTTGAAATGAAACTTGATCTAATTCATGACTCTGAGTCATAAGTTCTCAGACTATAGGCAACTTTCAAATATCACAATTCCAGAGTACTAGCCAGCAAACATATAGATCGAGTCCCCAGGAATGCAACTGGGATGAGCAACAATTTTGGGATGAGCCTTGCTACATGCAAAAACCAGAGTAAACAGACAGAAACATGGTAGATATTGTTTTTTTGTGTTTGGTGTAAGGAAGAGCTTTTCATAGAAACAAATCAGGTGATATCTCTGACAGCAGAATCCAGTTCTATAACAAATATACAGGTTTTAAATATTGTGGGCTTAAATCTGTAGGAGAGTCAATTTACTTTGCACCAGTGTTAGCTTTGAACCCTATAAAAATAATAGCATTCATGAAAATTATCTCATTTCACAATTACAGTGGTTCTCAAAGAGGGGTCTGCAACACATGGCCAAGGGGACCTCAAAATTATTTGCTATGAATCACAAAAGTAAAGTTGAGTAGTTTAGTTACAGTTGCATCTAAAAGTGCAAATGGTACTAAGCATTTGCTGGCACCAAAAATTTAGACAAGCCCTGTTCTACTGCATTAACTTAAAAACAAAAAAAAACAAACAAAAAAAACCCACTCCCTTTTCAGCTGCCTAAGAGGGCAGTAATTGTGTCTGAGTATTGGTAAAGCTCTGTACATGTACCAGTTAAAGTAATGAAAAAAATAGTTTGTTGAAAGTCAGACTTAAACTTGGTAGACTTGTTGAACTTGTAAATACTTGTAAAGTATTCAATTCAGACGTTTCATGAGGTAAACAAGCACACATAAACAAAGTTTTAACTTGTGGCCAACTCCTCCTAACTTTTTTCTCCAACTCCTAAAATGTCTTCCTAAAAAGCTCTGTGAGTGTGATGACACACTGTAGCCAACAACAGGATGATAGTATAGGGAAGAGGCTGGCTTACTTGCAGTCTGTGTTCTCCTGAAGCTCTCCTGTCCTGGAAAACAAACAAACAAACAAAAACACCCTGTTGTGCCATGTCGCCTTCACTTCATGAATTTGACTTGCCAACCAATTAGCCACACAGCTGAGCTTTAAACAGAATATGAATAGCTGAAGTAAGAGAACAAACACATTCCTGCAGCCCCGTGCTGAGCTGGGGATGTCAGGCTTGCTCACGCGCCACGAAATGTTAAAAATCAGAGACAGAGATCAGCGCCAAATGTACATGAAAGGCTTTGTGTGGTAAGGGGCTCAAGGAATGCGGGCATTTCTCATACAACCCCCACACTACTCTTTCATCTATTTTTGCCACCCTTCCATCCTAAAGCACCTTAAGTGTACACTCTCCTGCAGCGCTTTTCTGAGGGGGCCAGGGTAATTTGAATATTCCATGCTGTCTGACTTTTCATATGATGCCCCTCTCTTTCTCAAGAGGCAAAGATGGAAAAGGAAAAGGGGTGGAGTATGGGGTGGCGGGTGGCACGGAAAAGGAGAAATGGTATCAGAGCATAAGGAGAAGTGGGCTGTGAGAGGAAGATGGGAGGATGTAAGGAGGTTTGAATCCATATTTATTAACCGCGGGGATGAATAGTTGAGTGGAAGACAGTTGGCACTGCTGAAAAGGTATAATTTCTAAAGCATAAGCATAGTATTGTCAAAACAGCATGTGTCAAAGCTGCAGCATAACCAATGCATACAAACAAAACACAGCATGCTGCTCTACATCTTGAGTTGAAAAGCGACTGCATAGTATAAGTGCAAGTGTAGATCCAAAGAATTCTAAAAACCTCCTAACGACTTCAATCCAAAGAAGGCACCATATGGGTGATGCAAATTCTCTTTTCATTGTGAAAAAAGGCACAACAGGAAATTCAAAGTCAGACGATTTAAGGAACTGGGGAATAAGCTAAAGTGCTTTCTTGCCAGGAATTCAAGATGCTAACTTAGGTACATGATGCAATTAGTTGTAGCTCTGTAAGTGAAATTAGAAAGGAAAGGCAACCAGCATCTACATGCTTTCAGTTGGGACATGTCAACTGACACTTGAACTGATACTTCAGCTACCCACAGTGGAAACACTTAGACTCTCTCTGAATTCACCTGAAATGCCATCTACATTTACCCCTTACAAGTCAACTGACACTTTAACTGTTTTACTAACACTAACCAAACAAAATACATAAATACCAATGTCAGCTACATTTCAAGTCATACTAACTGGTAGGCAAATTCTTTACTATACCAAAATACTATTAATGGTTACTGTACAGCATAATTTGAAGAAAGCTGTAACATGATTCAAGGTGGTCACCCCTATGAAGGAAGGAAGAGTAAGGAAACAGTTCAGGTTACCCAGGGGAAGGTTATTGGGGCTCCACCCTGGAGCTAGGCCTGGGGATCTGGGGCGGTGCCTCTGGATTGGAAGACTGGGGTAGTGGTTCCCATTTTTAAGAAGGGGGACTGGAGGATGTGTTCCAATTACAGGGGGATCACACAACTCAGCCTCCCTGGGAAGGTCTAGGCCAGGGTATTGGAGAGGAGTTCTGTGGACTTAGAGAAGGCATTCGACCGCATCCCATGGGAAATCCTGTTGGGGGTGCTTTGGGAGTATCGGACCCATTTTTATAGGCCATTTGGTCTGACCCGTTCCCTACATTTCGCCAGCGCTGCCCTTTGTCACTTTATGGACAGAATTTCTAGGAGTAGCCAAGTGGTGGAAGGTTTCCATTTCAGTGGTCTCAGGATCTTATCTCTGCTTTTTGCAGATGATGTTATGGTACTTATATAGCGCTTTATACTACGTGTCTCATTCACACACACATTTATACAAGCATTTTTTCTACACCTAAGTGCTTTTCTAACGTTCACTCACACATTAACACTCCGATGAGTGCATCGGGGGCAACTCAGGGTTCTGTATCTTGCCCAAGGACACTTCGGTGTGCAGTCTGGGGTAGCCAGGAATCAAACCCCCAACCTTCCGATTAGTGAACGACCTGCTCTACCTCCTGAGCCACAGCCGCCCACTGTTGGGTTCGTTAGATGGTGGCACCTGCAAGGCTATGCTTCTCAGCCAGACCATGGTTCTGCCTCAAATGGAGGAGTTTAAGTATCTTGGGGTCTTGTTCACCAATGACGAGAGTGGAGTGGGAGACTGACAGACAGATTGTGTCTGTGTCCTTTGTGGTGAAGAGAGACCTGAGCGTGAAAGCAAAGCTGTTGATTTACCGGTCGTTCCTGTCCTCACCTATGGTCACGAATTCTGGGTAGTGACCGAAAGAATGAGATCGGGGATACAAATGGAGGAAAGGAACTGAAAGGAGGAAAGGAACCGAAGGGTGGCTGGGCTCTCCCTCAGTGATAGGGTGAGGAGTTCAGTCATTCGGGAGGGACTCAGAGTAGAGCCGTTACTCCTCCACATCGAAAGGAGAAAGGAGAAAAGAGAAAGGAGAAAGGAGAACCACCTCAGTTGAGGTGGTTCAGGCATCTGGGTGAGGTGTTCCAGGCATGTCCTACTGGGAGGAGGCCGGAGGCCAGCAGGACCTGGGTCAGTTATAGCTCTTGGCTGGCCTGGGAATGCATCAGTTTCCTCCTGGATGAGCTGGAGGAGCTGGCTGAGGACAGGGAAGTCTGGGCTTCTCTGTTCAGACTGCTGCCCCCACAACCCAGACCCGGATAAAAGAAAATTGATGGATGGATGGTTCAAAGGACCACTCACTGTTGATTAGATTTCACTATAGCTCACTTTCTTACTTTTTTCAAGAAGTATCATAAAAAGATTAGGCTTAAAACGTTCCTTTTTGATAGAGCTTATAGTTAGGGCTGGATCAGGTAACCCTGAACCATCCCTTAGTTATGCTGCAATAGGCCTAGGCTGCTGGGGACTTCCCATGATGCACTGAGCACTTCCTCTTCCTCACTTCTTTTCACTCTCCATGTGTTTTATACACCATTTGCATTTAGTCATTAGCTATTATTAACTCTGTCTCTCTCCTATAGGTGTGCCTTTTTGTCCTGTCTCCCTCTGCTCTCTTCTGTTTCCCCTCATCCCCAACCGGTCGCGGCAGATG
>VUQI01028343.1:0-11085 GCA_015106735.1 Paratilapia polleni
AAACTGATGAAGAAATACACTAATGCATAATAATTCACCTGAAAGCAGGAAGTGAAGTGTCTGATGCTCAAAATTCCAGGGGGGAAGACCAGCAGAACCCCTGTCTAATGCTCAAAGGAAACCTACCTTCATGGTTTGAAGCTCACTTTTCTAGTATTAATGAGTTCCTTCCTCCTATTCCTTCCTAAGCACTCTGCAATCATCTTTTATGAAGTGAATTTAAAGAGATACAAGAGCAATTAGAAACAACCTTAAACATCCTTGATAACAGACAAACAAGCTGATGCTTGTGATTGCCTGTGTATTCCATGGAGAGTCCACTAAGCAGCATTACACAGAGCTCTAAAGATGATAAGTGTTGCAAGATAAAGAAAAATAACAAATGAAATGTACATACTGAACTCAAGGGAACATTTGAAGCACGAATAGTTGCTGTAGTTGTTAATCCCAATCCCTATGGTGTGTATTAGCAGTGTAACAAGATTAATCTGAGGAGATAGTTTGCTATTCTTTTATCTGAGAGTTACACAGCAGTTGTAGCAGCATCTAAGTCACACTAGTTCCTGCACAGGTGCAGTGAAATGCAAATGGGCTGGAGACACAACATGGCAAGATACCAAGAGTCAAATGATGCTAATGAGTTGCACGTCCTTTGATGTTTTGAATTTACTTGGATCCCTACTTTATCTCAGGTTCACAGTTGAAGTGGAGTGCAACAGCAGCGAGCACACAGCAGTACCAACCAGGGAATTGCTGGTAAGGAAACACAGGAAACAATTAGGTAAATATTGGACTTTTGGGTCCAGTTGGGTGAAATCAGCAAATTTGGCCAGAAAGAAGCTTGGAATATACTGCAGGCTGTGGGAAGGAATACAATGGACATTTTATGTGTTTGTTCTTATCTTTAACAGTTTGGAAAAGGCTAAGATGACAATAAAGAGGTTCTACTGGTTCTCCAAGAAATGCTAAAGCAGAGAGGACTGCTACTAATGATTTATTTTATTATTCCTTATTATTTAGTTTTATTAAATAAATATTAAAAAAAAACCAAAAAAAAAACCCAGAGGTCTATTTTAAAGGTTTATTTGTCTTAGTTTGTCCAAAACCACATATGTTGAGTTTACCAAGAAAGGCAATCAATTATCAGAAATTATTTTTTCATTTGTGTTGACAACAGAATATTGATTAACATTGGACATGAAAAAGAAATTAATTACTTTTGATTGAGTGCATTTATGGACTGTTGTGTGAAGAACATGGGAAGAATGAAATCATTACTTTGGACTTTCAGAATATTTAAAGGCTATTTTTCCTAACTTTCCTAACTTCCTGTTTATTTACAAAACAATTAATCTAGAAAATATCATGCTTGTTAAGTGTAGCCTTATCAGTCAATTAGCAAGTTGGTTGCACTTCATCCATTGTTTCACTTACAGGGGCCATTCTTCAATTTGATATACTGAAGTAGAGTACATTTAATTCCAAATACGTTACTTTGGAATGCAAGGCTGGCAATGGAATATTTTACATTGTGGTTTTGGTACTTAGATAAATCATCTAAAAACTTATTAGCAGTCCTGGACATTTCATTTTTTTTTTGTTTGCAATTACAAAGTTTAGGTTTTAGGAGGTAAAAATGAATTTTGTACAGCATTCAAGTTTTGTAACTATATTCTTGTTTTGTCTTATTATGAATCCAACGATGGTACAATTCAAATGACAACATTGTTCTTTACACCAGCTCCGTCACCAAATGTGCCCTGCCACTTTGTCCCCTGCCCTAAAATTAACTTCAAGTTGAACTGGTGCCATTTTGAGTAAAGGAGATCCATGGCATCTCGCAGATGGTGCTTGACCACATTACAGAATGGGATTTCCATGGTACTTCAAAGTGACTACTTCAACAAGGATGGCATCCAAGGTTGCAGTCACAGTTACTTCTTAAGGTAACTTTAAACTAGGCAGTTATCATAAAGTCTCACCTAGATAATTGACAGACTCAAGCTTGTTTTCTTTTAGGACTGCATTTTCTTTCTGTCCCCAAACTCACTAGTTTAGTTCAGCTCTAGATGATGGAAAGAGAGTTTTTACTAGACATGATATATCCAGAGGAAGTAAAACTTGTAAGAAGATTGCTGTGCATGAACCTATCTAAAAATCATTAACAGATGCCTGCTTTCTAGCCCTTGGTTGAGCTCACGCTGTCCTTTGTCTCTAGACTGCCAAGGGTCTCTCACCTGGTCCACTTTGAGTGGCGTGCAAACGAGGCGTTGATTGGTTGTTGGCCTACAGCCCTCCCCCCTTCCTCCAGGTCAGTGCTTGGGATTCCATTGTTCTCCTTGTGGTTGCTGTGCAGGTCTCTCAAAGTGCACAATGCAACTGTCGTCTAGGTCTCTCAACTGGTACAAACTGAGGTTATCATGGACCGGGGCCTGGCATTAGCTTCACAGTCAAAAACACCCCCACTTTGAGGCCTACAGCCCTATGTCCCCCACCACCTCTACCACCTTTGTTTTTCACATTTATTTAACTGCTTTTTGTATTAACTACATTTAAAGTTTAAATACATATCTTAAAGAGACAAGTTTTTTTTAAGTTCAACTAACAGTTACCTCAATATTGTTCATAATAACCATGACTATAACTTTTTTCCATTACCCAGCAGCCCTACTTCTCACACCTTTGGAATTGATAATGGCTGGAATTCAGCTGAAAAAGAGTTGTCTAGACGCTCACTAGGCAACACTCCTAAACAAAGACAAGCAGAGAAAGCTCCCTTCAATTCTATTAAACGCAGAGGATAATCCATCCAGTCCAGCAGTGCCTACAGACCACACTAGAGTTCATTAAAAAAAACCCAAAACAGATAATTGAAAAGCCACAGCCTCACCTCCTTTCTTAGCTCTATTCCTTTCAACCCCTGCCAAGTGTAACTGCAAGCAAGCAAATAAAAATCTCAGTTGTGGATTAATAATTTATTTGCCCGTATCGACTCTTATTCCATTGTGTTTTTTGCAGCTCATTAGAAGCTGGTTGGCTTGGCACAGTAATTGGTCAATAGGGGTGATAGATGACCGCCATATATGAGCTCCTGAAATCCTTGTGCTCCAGAGAATGGGGATAGCTCTAATTACAACTTCTTTTACCTCAGGTAGGATACAGGATCGCTTTGGGGAAGTTTCCCTCAGCACCATTCCCTCCAGGAGCAGCAGGAATTATTTTTATGGAGTCTGGAGTTGGCTTCATGAGACCTGCAGTCCATATTTTCAGAATTCCATTGCTATATCAATTCCTTCTACAACACGGAAGACATGGAAGTGTGCTAGTCTTCTTAGATGAGAAATTTAACCTACAGGGTGATTCTAATTTCAAGACTTTCCCCTTTGCATTATCCAAGCTCCATGTCTCGCTCTCCGGGGTCGATGGTATTCTAACAAATAATAATAAAAATGTTGTCAGCACCACTGCAATGGAAATCAATGAGTAAACCTTGAACAGCCTCATGTTTCCTCGAATACACCTGAGTCCGAGAGGAATAACAAGCAGCTTCAGATAGACCGAGCAGGGAAGGGACTATACGTCACATGTCACAAGGGGAAGTGCAGAAGAAAACAAGCTTTTCCATAAATGGCTAATGAGTACTTGCAGACAAAACATTCCCAAGCAGACATATTCGAAGACAGTGGGAAAACAACCCAATGCACACATGTAAGCATGTGCAAACACGCACATACACCTACACACTCCAGGAGACAAGTACTTGCTGTTGTGTTCGATCTATAAATTCCTCCCACTGAGTTGTGAGCTCTCCTGCCTCAATGTTCTCCTCTGTCATCCATCATGTCTCCATCCCCCTTTGTCCCTCACCCCTTGTCCTCTAACATGAACCCAAGAGAGGTCGTCCAGTATGTGTGTGTTTGAGAGTGCAGTGACTTGTGACAGTTGGAGTCCTCACCTAACCTACTGGTCTTACAGGCCTACCGCCACACACACACTTCTCACTGTCCGTCCCCTCAGACCCTTTACAGAGCTTTCAGGTCATTAATCCTCCTCACTACATACACAGATGTATGCAAGCACTAACATACCGCCTCAGGTCACAGCCCCATGCCCAGCCTGAGCTGCCAGAGGGCAAGCTTTCGTCCAGACAGAGATCCCCGAGGTGAACAAAGAGCGGGCCAAACCCACAGAGCACCCTGACTATCCATCTTCTTAATGGCTCTGTCACATTTCATAATAGATTTTAATCCAGCTACATGCCACACAAATGGAAAATGGGGCCTTTGTGATCTGACAACAGCCCAAACAGGGGGAAATGGCCACAGTCCAAAAAAAGTGGATGAAAGGGATGAGGGAAGCAGATCACACGGGCCAGAGTCCCACCAACAAGCAACCTTAAGGTTATCAAGGTGAAAAAGCTTAAATTTCTCAGATGGAATAAGTTCATTAATTTTGTGGACTTTGGCCTCAAAAATAAATGAATTCTGCATTAATGGAGGAATGTATGTAAAGGATTATGTGGAATTTCTAGTGGTGCAGTGGAACAATCCCTTTTGGAGTATGAAGGAGAACCTGCAGTGAACATACTCCAATGTAAAAAAAAAAAAAAAGTTTAACATGGCAGCATGGCATGGTAGGTTTTATACAGCACCAATTCACAGCAATAGTCATCTCAAGGCCCCTTGTATCATAAGGCAAAGATCCTACAATATTAGAGAGAGAACCCCAACAATCTGACAATCCTCTATGAGCAAGCACTTAGTATCTCTGGCAGAACCAGACTTAAGAAGGGACAGCTATCTGTCGCAACCGATTGGAGATTGAGGGGAATGAAGGAAGAGCACAGAGAGATGGCGAACAACAAAGAGTACAAAACAGAAACTATGGGAGAAAGCAGACAAAAGTTAATAATCCATTTCCATTTAAATATCTGATACTGAGTAGAGACTCAGTACAGGGGCATGCTCCTGAAACCAGAGAAAACTAATAGCATATTCAAAAACTTCAGCTGAGAGCTGTTTTGCTGCACTAAAGCTGCCATCCCACTCAAATTCTCAAGATCAGTGTGGTCGGAGAAAGAAGTGAGAGTAAATACTGGAAACATGAAGAACAATAGCAGTAAAATGTCTTTTATTGTGGGATATTTGTAATGTATTTGGAAATGCACCAGTGGGGCAGAAATGAACCTAAATACCCATGCAGACCATAGAACTTAAAAATAAAAAACACCCACAACATTACACTAAAACGGCTGTTATCAAACCACCAGCTAGATCAAAAAGGAAGGACACAGTGGTAAGAGTTCTTACCAACCCACATGGAAAAAGGGTGCATTTGTGTTTTTTTTTGTTTGTTTGTTTATTTGTTTTTTTTTTCCAGAATGAACATTTTACAAAAATACAACGCAATGTACCATTTTAAAATGAAGGAATTTTCCATATAAATTTTTTTTTTACGGATGTTTTTTTAACCAAACATTGAATTTTAACCCTTTACCATTTACGGAAACTTCCATAAATAAACTGAAAATGTACTGGTAATTTTCTGTTTTTTTAAGAATTTTTTTTTTTTTACAGTGTAAAAGCTTGAAGCTAAACCTGACCAACCAAAACTGTGATCACAAACAAAGCAACCAGATGAAGTAACACTTGTTGGGAATGGTTTTTTTTTTTGTTTTTTGTTTTTTTTTCACAGTAAAATAACAGGTTGTCACCAAATGAATAATGTTATCTTCTCTTCAAGTGTCTCGTTCTTGGTGTACATCTGCTGCGCTCTGCTCTGTGTGTGTCTGTTTTACTGTGCAGTGGATGCAAACATGTGGTAAAACAGAAAGCAGAGGAGAGATCTTCAGAGCCTTCAGCTTGACAGCACATCAAAGAGCTACAGTGTTGCTAATTTGAAATAAACTTTGTCCCTGATTGCTAAGTCTGACAAGTTAGCACCATGCCTCAACTTAAGAGTTTTGTTCTGAGGTTTGCTTCTGCACACTGTATTCTAAGGTAAAAAAAAAAAAAGCTCAGCCATGCTGTTGAATGCTTGTTTTGCCTGTGATATGTCTTCTAGCATATAAGAAGCACCATATGGACAAATAAAAGCTTGTTCAAAAACTTAATATTCTACAGAGATGGTCTTAACTTTTTTAAAAAATATATTCTTTTTTTTCTCAAAAGTCAGAGTTTAGACTCTCTGCAGCTGAATATACCGGCTGGTTGCTTGGCTGGCTTTCCACTCTTGGCTGTCTGAGTTGCTGACTCACCTCTGCCTTCAGGCTCTGTACCAACCAGCCAGCCAGCCAGTCAGCCAGCAGGCTGTCCAGCCGACCAGCCAGCTCTGTTGACAAATTGATATCTGATCTGTACTGCAATTGGCGGAGGAACAGACTTTTCCAGTGTTTTGGCTATCCACTGCCAACTCCAAACAGCTGAGGGATTAGCTACAGGCCTTGTGAGGGTGAACTTGTATTGTTTATTGATTGGGCGAGGCAAGCAGCGAATACTATGCACCAAATGAGACTAATGGGAGACAAGTCTGTAATGCGTAATGTGGGGAGAAGAGGTATCAGTATGTTTTTGGCAGGGGGCAGTGATTATCCATGTGTGTGCTGAAAAATATGCAAGTGAAATGTGCGACAGGGTATGTGTAAATGTGTGTGTGTCCACAGGGCAGCCAGCTGGGTAGTGGAATGCAATGGATGTGGCAGGGCTGCTATTCTGGGTGCTTTTTCCCGGTGTGTGTGTGTATATATATGTCATCGGCATAGCACAAGAGGTTCTGCTATTTCAAGGGGGATTCAGATTCCTGGCATTAGTGTTTGTGTGTAAATTTTTTTGTTGTGTGTCAGGTGAGGGTTAACGTCACCGAATCACATAAAATCTACACTGTAAAAAAATATCACTCTTGAGAGACTTTGTCTTTTATTCTACTCATTATTAATACAGTTAAATATCTCAGCAAATATTAGATGGATCACCCTGAAATGTTGTGCATTTATGGTAGGGTTGGGCAAGTGGATGAATAACTTGAGTATCAGACATCGGGGCTTTTTGGGGGTGATTTGTTGCCAATCATCTTGTGGTTTTACTTTGCTAATTTACAGTCATGGTAAAAAGAAAGTACACCCACTGTCAATTCTAAGGTTTTACATATCACAACATAATAAAAATAATCTGGTCCAAAAATTAAGCCAAAATGCAGAAGCAGTCTGTGAAAACCAAAGTACACCCTTACTGCTTCCTTAGAAATTAAGAAGATAAGTAACAGCCTTGATTAACTGATCATCAACAAGTGTGAGCACCTCTATAAAAGTAGAAGTTTTGGCAGTTTGCTGGTCTGGAGCATTCAGGTGTGTGTTAACACAATGGCACAATCTTCCCAGGAATGGACATCCCAGCAAATTCACCCCAAGTTCAGACTGCAATGTTCAAAGAAACAGCAAAAAAACCCAAGAGCTACATCTCAGACTCTACAGGCCTCAGTTAGCATGTTAAATGTTAAAGTTCACGACAGTACAATTAGAAAAACACTGAACAAGTCTGGCTTGTTTGTAAGGGTTGCCAGGAGAAAGCCTCTTCTTTCTAAAAAGAACGTGGCAGCACAAACCACAAGACTTCTGGAACGATGTCCTTTGGACAGACAAGACCAAAGTGGAGATGTCTGGCCATAATGCACAGTGGCACTTCTGGCGGAAAACCAAACACAGCATATCAGCAGAAACATGTTAAGACTGATTGTGTCTGGTTGGAAATTTTCAACACATGGTCCAAACCTATTTCATGGCCCTTAAAGGATAAATCCTTAAATAACTAGTGATAACTTAAATTTTGCTGTTGTGCCACCAGGAATCTTAGAAAAAGGATGGCATCCTTTACCTACTTCTAAGATTATTTGCAGACTTGTCTTTTGAAATATTTCAAATCTAACAGATGGATTAGTGGAAAGTTTTGTAAAGGCCATCATGGTTTGCAGATGTCTTCGTGTAACTCTGGAGAGCTGTTTTTATTCACAGAAATGTCACAAAATATTAACCACACGAATAATTGTAGATTTGGGCAATTTTTAGCTCTAGGGAAATGTTTGTCCAATAGTTTGCTTTATGACAAGATACCTGCAAAAATAATTAGACATTTGCATCAGCTTTAGTAGTACTTTGCATTTAATTCTATAAAAAGCTTCAGAAAAGCTGCCAAGCAAATATGCAAAGGTTAGATGGTGAGCAAAATTCAATGCAAAGGCTTTTTAACACTTCCCAGAGCTTTCTGTATGGATATCAGTTTTATTTATACAGTATTTTACTAATTATTCATTTGTGAGATTAATTAAGGGATACATTATCAAAATATGAGGTTACTGTATGTGCAAGCAATCCCTGTGAGCTAAAAGCTCAGGCTTCAAACTGCTTTAAATTCTTGGTTTCAGACAGTTCTTTTTCTACGCTTAATGATGTCAGCTCTGGCTCTGAGTATAGAAGCCCAGCCCACTAGCTGTTCAAACCTTTTGTTTGCAAGGGGCAGCCAACTACAGGAAAGTTGGGTTAAGGGGAGACAGCTTGTTTCAGACAGAGGCACTAAGGGGCTGAACCAACCTAACCAACTTAACCTGAGTTAAAATTAGGGTTATTTTGAACTTTAAATCACGCAAAGCTGCTCTAGTAGAGCTCAAGAATAAAATATGGACTTCTTACTCAGTGCCAGCAAGGATAAACTCAACCCCCCCCCACAACCCTCATTGGACAAGGACTTAAGAAAATGAACAGATGGATGGATGGATGGATGGATATTTAAGAGACAAATAAAATCCCTTGGCACTGTTGCCATTTTTTACAGTGTACAGCTCAGGGTGATCTTTCCAGTGAATCACCCCCCCTGCCTTCTTCCAAAAATATCCACAGCCCTCTTGTTGTCACACACACAAACGCACACTCACCATCACTGCGGAAACCACCACAAACATTCTCGTAATGGCACGCCCCACCTCACACCTTTCCGTAATCCAGGCTGCCCTATTTTCTACCACAATTTTCCCATCACCAGGCGGTACCTCCCCACACTGGTCCCATCTGTCAGGATGAAATTTGATAGACTCTTGAGTGATATGTCATCTCATTTCGGTCTCTCAGTCTCCAGGACTGACCCCGAGTCTCTTTTTTCTCAGTCTGTGTCTGCAGCTGTCAGTGTGAGAGTTGGATTTTGTGGGAGAAATTGTACTTTAAAAAGGAACAAACATGAAACTTATCTATCAGTACTTTAAAAGCAAACATGAGTCACTCCTTAAGGAAGTGTTTCGCAAGCAAAGACCCTAAGGTGATTCACAGCTTCAAGATTTCTTCTTTCTTTCATGCCAGTAATCATTTTGTATAAGCAGGTGTCCACTGTGTTCAAAGACTCTCGTTTAGAGGTAAACTCTTTAAAAATGCATCAAGGCATGACACCTGTTTGTCTGACAAATCAAGGCAAAATGTGAAATATATACCAGGCAAAAACAGGATAGTCTTCTTAAAAGCATGAGTAAAAAAGGAACCTATTGAAAGGAGATGCTCTGCACTCCAAACTAGAAGGTTCCAGCTGAATTTCAAGGACTTTTACAGAACGAAGATAAGGCCCTGACATAAACAACCTGGCGGAAGGCTCCATTCCCCATGATATGGGAGCAAGTGAGGTATCGATCGATGAGTTCACGCAAACATGTGTCGTGCATTTACAAGACCTTGACCAGGGCCTGCGTCCATGAGAGGCAATTCCATTACTCACAGTTGGGGTGAAAGGTCGCCAACAATCAATACGTGGAGGATGGAGACACAGAGATAGACACTCGGATAAAAAGAACTCACCATGCTCTTTGGCTTTGACCCTTCCACAAAAGAAATTTAGGTGGAAAAAAGTAAACGCACCTTGAACATGGCAAAAAAGAGGCAAAAAGGCAGCATTTAAAAAAATACAGTAATGTGCATGACATGTACGCTATCTTCCAGTCATACAAGGACAGCAGCAATTACACCATGTTATGAGTTGTTTTTGCAAATTGAGACCCCAATCAACAGGGAAACCCACAATTTGCAATAAGGCCAAGCAGGGTACTCATACTTTACAAGTAATTGTTAACAGTGTGGAAAGGGGCAAGTGTTGGCTGGGTACCAAGGATCAATATCTGTAATCAACAAAACAGACTCCTCGTGTGATAATAATCAAGGAGGCAATGACAAGTAACATTTTAATCTCTCATTTGGTGGGAAACTATTGGGAGATGCTGAATATAAGGGATTGACGGATCAGACTAAAGATGCATTCACTGAAGCAAAGATATCATTATGCTGTTCCATCAGCTTATAAGTCCCTTGATTCATGACAGTATTATCATGTACGAGTCCCTGTAAAGACAAACAGTGCAGCTAGCATAAAGTATTAATTAGCCAACATCAAAGATTTTACAATCTGCTGACTAAAGATGCACAGAAAAGTATAAACCATAAATCTGCCACCTGCTAGCACAATATAAACTTAACTTCTCCCCTTTCTAAACACCACTAAAACTTAATAATGACTCACCAGTTTTACTTGTTATGAGAATAGTTACACTGATGAAAAATTGCTCTCAAATCCACAACATAAAAGGACAACTGAACAACCAAAACCAAACACAACCAAAGTGAAAAGATTCTCAGTAGTTTCAGGCTCAAACTAGAAACAATATCTCCAATTTTCTCCGACATAGCGGCAACTGCTGCTGTTAGCTCAGCAAAAGCTATCCCTCCTTTATTGATTTTTTAAAAAGTACAATACTGTGCAAAAGTCTTGAGCTACCCCTCACTTTATAATTTTGCTAAGAAAATGGGAAATAGGTGCAGCGAATTATTGAAACATGTACAAACATACTTGCTTTTACTGCATTGGCAGTGTATTTGGGATCATTGTTACGCTGAAAAATGAAGTCTTTGCCAATCAAATACTTTCCAGATGGTGGATCAAAATCTGATGGTACTTTTCTGCATTCATAATTCCATCAGTTTTGATAAGATCTCCAACACCACTGGCTGAAATGCAGCCCCAAACCATGACAGAGCCTCCACCATGCTTTCCAGATGGCTGTAGA
>VUQI01028344.1:0-13367 GCA_015106735.1 Paratilapia polleni
GACTGAAGCTCTTCAAATAAACCATTCCTCTGCAGATGATCAGTCAGCTGTTTTGCAACTACTCTTTCAAGAATTTTAGAAATAAAAGGAAGGTTAGAGATCGGCCTATAATTAGCTAAGACAGTTGGGTCAAGAGAAGGCTTTTTAAGTAATGGTTTAATTACTGCGATCTTAAAGTCCTGTGGTACGTAGCCCGTTAATAAAGATAGACTGGGTATATTTAAGATTGAAGCATTAACTAATGGTAGGACTTCTTTGAACAATCTTGTAGGGATGGGGTCCAATAGACACGTTGATGGTTTAGAGGAAATAATTATTGAAGTTAACTCAGAAAGATCGATCGGAGAGAAAGAGTCTAAATAAGTATCTGTATTTTTGAAAGTTGCTGTAGATAACAGTACGTCTGTGGGACGGCTGTGAATAATTTTTTCTCTAATGGTTAAAATTTTATTTGTGAAGAAATTCATGAAGTCATTACTAATCAGAGTAAAAGGAATGCTCAGCTCAACAGAGCTCTTTGTCAGCCTGGCTACAGCACTGAAAAGAAACCTGGGGTTGTTCTTGTTTTCTTCGATAAGTGAGGAATAGTAAGATGTTCTAGCTTTACGAAGGGCTTTCTTATACAGCAACAAACTATTTTTTCAGGCCTATAACCTTGTGTCTTCTTCAAACAAAGCTCTTATCATTAAAATTGCCCTATGGGTAGCCAAAGGCCAGCTAGCCATTACTATCTGCTTTCATCTACCTATCAAATTGTTGGTTTATGCATTTTGTTTTCTGTTTTAGGAGTACAAGATTCCAACCAGGAGAAAGTCATAACAGTGTCTGGAGAGGGAATGGTCCACAGCCCAGACTTCCCACATACTTATCCCAGAAATACCATGTTAGTCTGGAGACTAGTGGCAACCAGCAACATGAGAATCCAGCTCACCTTTGACGAGAGATTTGGTCTGGAGGACCCTGAAGATGGAATATGCAAGTAAGATCGTGCATTTGAAAAAAACAAATAATGTAAAATAAATAAATAATGTATTGAATTGTTTTGTTGTTTCTGACCCCCAGAGTCACTTATTTAACTAAGGGGCCAGCCTCCCAAAAAATATTTCAGTGTTATATAAATGTCATTTTATAAGATAACAGTATAATTTTGTCAAACAAAATATTGTACTGTATTACACTTAAGGAAAAGTGTAACCATCTGCAGCAGTTAGAGGTAATGTGCACAGTCCTTTATGGAGCATATTCTCTGCTTGCTTGTCCTGCTGTGATCAGATAGGAGATTTCCCAGTTGGCATGACAGATACATGTTGATCTGAGGTAAAGACGTGTCCCATCTGTGTTGTAGTCCATCTTTGAAGAGTTAGAGTCAGAGTGTGGCCATTTGTGAAATTGCCTTTAGTCTGCCATGGCAGAGTGTGAATATTGAAAACCCAGCAGCAGAGTTATTTGTTGCACCCACGACACCAGAGTGACATGGTATATACCAGCATTTCTTTTTAGGAGATATATATTTGATGCGTCGATCAGCTTATGGAACAGCTTGAAAGACATATGCCACACCCTCTGCACTGGCAGCACATAGACACAGACACATATACACACACATTATATTCTATCTTGGGGAGATAGAGGAGCCCACTTTCAATTACTACTTGGGTTTGCCTCTGTTGCCATTCATTTTAAACCAGGATCCTAAGCCCCAACGATCGATTTACCCATTTACCCATCGTGCATTATGCTCACTACCTTGCTGCCAATATATCACAACTGACTGGTTAGCATGATGGAGCTCAATCAGGGGAAGGTTCTGGGGGAGGGTAACCTCACTAGTCATTCCTGGAGAGCCCCCTAATGGATGACAAGGTGAATGACAACTGTACTTCCCTACAGAGCTGACAAAGAAGAGATGGCATCACATAGCAGGAAGTAAAAGCAGTCTGTGGACGTGAATGAGTATGTCACTGTTTCAGTGACAGTTCCTGGAAATTCAGCTTCATCAATTAATGAGGTGTTTGTGATTCTGACTCTGATTTTGATCCAGTATTCATAAATATGGTTTCCAGCTAATTTAATTGTCTTAAGTGCTGTATAGTTTTGCCAACCAGGATTTGTGCTTCTGGTGCACATGGTAGGGTCTTTACCTCACAATATAAAGCGCCTTGAGGCGACTGTTGTTGTGACTTTGTGCTATATAAATAAAATTGAATTGAATTGAATTGAATTGAATTGAAAAGATCCTGTCTTTATGGGCAACTGACTGAAAAACTAAAAAAAAAAAAGTATCTGATTGGAGGTAATTTGAGCCCCTTAGCACACCTGCCATGGGCCAGGTGCCTGTTGATGAATGAGGTTAATGTTACTGTCAAAACTCTGTGAGGGAAAGTTGCACAGTAGGGCAGGGTGCAGATTGACAACTTTTGTGCTGTTCTGCCCTTACAAGACTGCACTAGTCAGCACCCTCAAAGAAAGGGGCAAGAGACAATAAAAACATCCTTTTCCAGGGTCATGCAAGTCATTTTCACATCTACTGCTCCAGCTATAGCATTTTTGTATCCCCCTCCAACCCTTCTCAAGCCCCCAACAAAGCCCAACAGGTTTTGCTCAGATCCCAAGATACACACTGTTGCCAGAGTTGGCAGACAGATGAACGCTGCATGCAATCACAAGCAGAATCACAAGCCTATCTGCTTGCCTTTCTCTCTCCCTTTCTCCTTTTTTTTCCCCCTCTATCAAACACAAACACCCTCTTTCCATCCCACATACACACACTCACATAAGCCTCTGGCCTAGTCTGCTACTTTATCTTTTATGTGTGTTTAAAAATTAATTCACAAAAACTTCCTCTTAGACCTCCATTTCACTGGTGTTAGAACAAAAAAATATTCATACACAATGCTACTGATACACTGTAGTGTCACTGCACAAATGTGCTGCAGATAAACAAGAGTCTAATGTCCTGTCCAGTAATTCACAGCAATGTGGATAAAACAAACAGAAGTGGGAGATGTAGCAAGCCTGGAGCAAAAAGTCTTTGCTATGATGAGAGGGAGGCTGTATAGTTGAGATGCTCATCTGTTATTCTGTTTTTCTGTGGCACGATGAAAAGCATTCTTACCAAATCCACTGGAGGAGAGGCATATTGGAGAGGGATTGGTCTTGCTGCTGGTTGGCATGGCAGCAGAGTCGTGCTTGACGTCTCCCAGACAGGAGTGTTCTGAGAAAGGCATTTATGCTTTCTGTCTCCAGTCTGAAAAGAGAGGACTAAAAAAACAGTGTTTGTGTTGCTAATCTGCATCATCTCT
Source organism: Paratilapia polleni (assembly GCA_015106735.1). Lineage (NCBI taxonomy): Eukaryota > Metazoa > Chordata > Actinopteri > Cichliformes > Cichlidae > Paratilapia > Paratilapia polleni. Next base: position 3,303 of record VUQI01028344.1, read on the forward strand.
GTAGCAGATATTGTGTCTATTAATAATGTACAAGAAGAAAACTATGTAGGAGAAAGCTTTGTGAATATTAAGCACAGTTTCCTTGCTGGACAATGAAAGGTTCTCCTTTCTGTACTGCAATGTATATAAGGTTGCTTTTTTTGTTCTCATCCTGCTCACTGTGAGTATGTCACTGCATTTGTAAATCTGAAAAAAACACTGTTGAACATGGTGATTCTGAACACATGTTAATGTGTAATGATCAGGGTATTCTGCATTATTGATGAGCCATCTGTCAAAGCTCTGCAGCTGTCTGTGAGATGACTTTTAGAGAAGAAAGCTTCTCAATCTACTGACCTCCATCGAGGACAAACAGAGATAAGCTAAACTGGTATCTTATCCTTTTCAAAAATAAGTTATTGCCACTACAAATTCAGTTTAAATAAATAACATTTATATAGTTGTCAGACATTTACACATTTAAACTATAAATACTCGGTTTTACAACAGAGCAATTTCAGTTTTGCCCTTCTCAATAAGTTTGTTTGTGCAGATAACAGACTTCCTGTATAAATTTCCACATCAAAGGTAGCAGAGTCAGTAAATTTATTGACATCCCCACCCCTTTAGTTTATTTAACATCACAGAAAATCCATTTTTAGCATTGCTCATGTCCCTCCATGTTGTTTTATTGAAACCAGCTTGAACTGAATCTGTCAAGCCTGTGCAAATGTAAACAATGTCCTTGAAATCCAAATATCCGAATTGGCAGCACTGAATGAGAGGTTAGCGTGCCTGTTGACGCAAATGGCAAAGTGATTAATCCCAGACTGTGAAGAGTCAGTGAAACAAGGCTTTATTCAATGCAGTGTAGCCACTAGCTAAACATAGGTATAAATAATAAAGGCTGAACTTCTGAACTCCATGTCTTAAGTGCTGACATTGGTCAATATTATCATTGGCACACCAAAGGAGTCTGGAGCATGGCCATATGCTTCTGCACTTCATAATGTTTGCTGGTATTATAGATTGGCAGGGTGGCAAGAGGAGACAGACAGTCATGTAATTACAGACTTGCAAGTTTGACAAGTCAACAAGCAAAATGATACTTATAGTTTATTTTAACGTTTGTGTTATTTTCTATTTTATTTGAAATGTTCAATACTCACCATAATAGAAATTAAAACGTTACAAAAAAGTAACAAACTGCCATCTATTTGTACTTTTCATTAAAAAAATATGCTTAAAAGCTTCTGTGTGGTGGAATGCACTACCAAAAGGCAAGGAGCCCAGAACTAGATTATGTTTTTGTGAACCAAAAAACTGAGCCAGTGGTTGGTGAAGTCCTATTATGAAGGCTCAAGTTGGCTAATGACTTGCTAGCCCTTCAAAGGAATATAGGTTGAAAGCACATCTGCATTGGCTTCACTTTTAGACCCAGAAGCTATGTTCATCTTTTATATACAGCCTATAGACTGACTGCAGAGAGATTGGAACACTGACATCCTGACACAAAGTACGTGTGTACTTATTATTATTATTATTATTATTATTATTTTGTCACTGGTAAGTCAGACAATCCGTCTTGGGCTACTATATTTCTTTAGGTTGAGTTAAAATATGTCACTGTTTGACAAACATGCTGCCATATACTGTAAGGCCTTAGATGGTGGAGAGGGACACCTTTTCAGTGCTTGCATTGACATGTGTTTAGCAGCTAAAAAACTGAGGTTTCTGTTGTGCTAAAAGATAAAAATCTGGCATCAAATTACAGTGTACAAGAGGTGAATCAAAAATGGTTTGAAGTTAGACTTGAAAAGAACATAATGGCATGCAGGCAAACAATACACAACAGAAGGAGGCTACATATTGACAGAGCACAACTTATATTAAGGTAGGTGAATAATTCATAAAGCTGTGGGTAACATAATGTTTGCAGTGCCTTAGCTAACATGTTGTAGGGCAGATAGTTTTCCCCTCTGGTAGCCATGGTTTTCAGAGTAGCCTATGACGGATTGTGCTCTGTCCAAAGAATGCTATCTTGAATACAACAATGGCAATTGAAGGCAAAACTTAACAAAGTAAAGTTTTTGCTTTGCAATTGGAAATTTGTTTTGGAGTTCAATTAAAGAGGCCTGGATCTCTTGTGCAGTCAACATCCAATATAATTTGCTCAAGGTTTAATTAAAAACTATATTTCAGTAAGAACATGTAGTGTAATAGGCCTGTCAAAAGGCTGCATCAGTGGCCATTAATTGCTTAACAGAAAGAACAACTGCTTATGCTGCACTATCCTTAGATCCTTCAACCTGAGATTTGACCTCAATACACTAGTAATTTCCAGTTTATTTTTATCCATTTAACTCAGGTTGTAAATAATAGAGACACATTTCATCTCACTCAGCTACCCTGGTGTTAAAAATATTTATTTTCTTATTCTTTTTTTAAATTAGGTTAAATCTTTATTGCCCTTGCAGCTTTATTAACAATCTCACCTTCAGCAGGGCAAGGACTGTGCTGATGAGAGAGCACCATGGCAAGTCTTAAAGGAGCCAACAGAGTAATAACGAGCAAAAACAAAATTTTAAATGACAGGCTTGACTCAAAGTTCAGAGTTACCATATTACAGATCAACATATCACAGCACCAGCAGTAGCTGGAATTTGTGGTGTTTTAGGACTGGCTCCATTATGGAATGACATCTGAGAGACTAAAAAATGTCCTGCCTTTTCTCTGTCTCACTTTACTAGGTATGACTTTGTGGAAATAGAGGATCCGACTGAGAAGAAGCTCCTGGGTCGGTGGTGTGGGTCACAGTCAGTCCCGGCAAGTCACATTTCCAAAGGGAGCCAGTTCACTATTCGCTTTATCTCTGATGAGTATTTCCCTTCTGAGCCGGGATTCTGCATCCGCTACTCCCTGCTGCCTGAGGTACGTACAGGGTTAATTGTCAGAAGCTAAAAAAAATGTGCATTGTGAGTAGGTACTTGGCTGTCACAGCATTTCTTTCCTGCTATCTTCATCTAGGGAGTTCACATGGCAGTGAGCAATGCCTCTCCATGTAAGCACAATTAAAATAATTTGCTTGTTACATAACATGGGGTCTTAATTTGCAATCATCCATTCCTGCTTATGTGTACCCAAGGTTTTAAGCATCGTTGGGGAGAAATTATGCTTAAGCACTCTGGAACATCTGGCACCTGTACTGTCATTTATTTTAGTTATGAAGATACAAACAAGCCAGAACACCACATACATTTTTACAAAGAAAAAAGCAGAATATCCACAATAGCTGCAAAGACAGAGATAAGTAGAATTCAGTTACAACTCAAGGCATGGTTACCAAAACCACCAAAATATCTCAGTTTTCCATAAAAAATCAAATGGGGGAATTTTCTGTCTTTTCTTTTCTTTCAAATCCTGTTCTCATTTTGTCAGCATTGCATTGTTTTGAAGGTTTACCCAAAACATAAATATTCTTTAATACTGTTCAATATAAAACCATATGGCCTCTGAACCTGTGATGTATCCATCCAGTCAGAAAAGTCTGACAGATGAGGTATTGCAGTGCCACTAAAGGCATTGCATGGGCTTGAAACTGAGAAAATAAGTGGCTTCACATTCATAAATCTCACCCTTGGGGGGATCCATTCAAGACCTTGAGATGAAAGTAAGATTAAGTGCTTTCTCTGTTTTTTGAGTTGTCTGTCTGTTTTTCTGTTTATGTTGTTACATCAAATGTAGTTCAAATGTAGTATTTTTTTAATATGTTTTTACAATATCCCACTTGCCAGAAATACCCCGATTATTTTACTCTAAACTTACTGCTGAATATGTAAACACAAACCGTATTTCTTTCTGCTCTTTTTAATTGTTTCTCGCTCTCGCTTGTCTTTCCTATAACAGAGACTATAATCACTAGTTCCATCCTTACCTAATCTTTGTTTCCATTCACCTTTTCAACTTTTGGCAGACATTTATCCACTATAATTTAGAGTGTGTGCATAAGCCAAAACTCATAACGAGCAAGGGCCCGAGCAAGCGAGTTTTACCCATGAGGTCTGAGTGTGATCATGAATAAAAACACACTGTGGAAAAGATACAGTACAAGCTAAATATCAGTTGGTTGAGTTGAAGGACAATTCCAGTTTGTTTCCCATGAGTGTGGCTTTGGGGGCTCTATGGGTCATGATTCAGGGGAAATCTGTACAACAGGGGTGGAATGGTAATAAATTCTGTATTACCAATGTTTAAATGCCATTCAACTGAAAGAAAACATGAGAGACAGGTTGAAAAAGGGTAATAGAGAGAGAGAGAGAGATAATGTTTGAATTGGGAAATGAACAGCAGCCTCTATGGGTAAGTCCAGTTGGTTTGTCAACCCATCCATCCACCCAGACCTCCTGTCTACATTAGCTTTGTGGCTCTCCTGTTCTCCTGTTATAACTGGTACACCTGCTAAAGGTTGCTATAGGAATGAAACAGAGGGGTCATAATAACCCTCTCACCTTGTGTAGATGTTATGTGATATGAGCAAACTTTAAAGTAAAGTTTAAGTAATTAAGGGCCAATTTTAATTTCTGTTTTAAATAGCCAATAAATGTGATTCAGAGGTTAAGACTAGCTAGCCAGTCATATTCTTACAGAAACAAATTTTATTGAAGCAAACAATAGACTATTAATTAAACTAATGAGATTGTATTGCCACTAGAACACTTCTGATTTAAAAAATATCTAAAAATGTTAGAACATACTAATCTCTCTGTGACTACTCTTCTTTATTTTCATCTATCCCCTTCTCATTAATCATACTCTTTTACTTTCTTTTTTTCTTTCCTGATCTGTAGACCGCACGCAAACACACAAAATCCATTTGTCCCAGCTCCCACACTGACAAAAGCCTCCAGATAAACTAAAGAGATGACTGCCATGTTTTAACCTGTCATGTTTTAGTTTTGTTCACTTATCTTAAGTCAACAGCTCTACTCCTCATTAATCTCTGATGGCCTACAGTGAAAATATGCAACTGAGGTTACTGATAGCGCTTTATATTCACTGTGTAACTCCTTTGTGCTTCAAAAGATTTCTTGTTCTTTTGTTCTTCATTCACATTATTATTGCATTCTTTCATCACCCTTAAACACAGAACAACATTGCTGATAGCAGCACAAACTGGGCAATAATTTACTGACACTGAACACATACAGAGTGTAATGCTAAGCCTCAAAGCTGTTGTTCTCAAAAACTGTTAAAAGTTAAATAGATAAGTTAGAAGAAAAAAGTCAGTCATTACATGTACTATCTTCCTATGATCAATAAATGTAATTACTGGTTCTACATCAATAGACTCCAGCAGATTGTGCTGTTAGGGCCACAAGCAAGGTCATGCTTTAACTAATAATAATGGATGAATCCACATACTGTTGTAAATCATCACTTTTTTGTTTACTTCTTATTGGAGCTATAGAATCACTATCGTGAGGTCCTGTTTTATTTTTCTTCAAACGTGTCTCTTTATAAATATGCAGAATCTATATGCAAGCAGCAAGATTTTTGTTACCAGAACCTTTCCAGTTTTTGCTTCTAATTTCTTTGTTTAAGAAGTATTGATGAATCTGAATGTAAACTGGCTTTGGCTGCATGTAGGTTTGTCTGTTGTCAGACGGTGTGTCTGGATCACCTAAAAGAAATGCATTGATGTAAGTGCAATCTTGACCCATCACTTGTAGACAATTAAACGCTTTATTATCTTTTTCAAATTTACTTGGATTAGTCAGACTGTAAACAGTGACTGACACCCAGACCAGGTAGTTTTGCCAAGATTATCCATTATCATGATATCCAACTGCTAAAAGCCACAAAATACTGGATGTTTGGAAGTATTCAGATGCTAAGCGATGTATTCCCGGAGTAGGTATTGTTTTGACTTTTTTTTGTAAGTAAAATGTCAACTTTAGCCCATAACCACAAATTCGCTCCAATAGGCATCAGAATTTGTATAGTATACCACACTCGGGGACAAAAACATTTCAAATAATGTCTAAAAAATAAAGTAGAAACCCTGAAGAAATGCAACAAGGTTGGGATGCTGTCTTATTCACAAGGGGTCACCACAATATGCCTCTCGCATATTTGATTTGGCACAATTTTTTATTCCAGATGCACTTCTTGACACAACTCTCCCAGGGATTTGTGTCTCTTCCTGGTCTTGAAATAGGGATCTTTCGTGTGTTAGGCAAATATGTTAAATACTACACTATGGAGCCACTCAGGACAGAATGACAGATGATTTTGTATAAATAAAGTGGACAGTGCAAAAAGAAAAAAATATAGAATGAGACTAGAATGAAACAAAATTACAGCATTAGTTATATAAACTGCACATATTTGCAAAGAGGTAGGACAACTTCCAGGTTCCAGATGATACCAAAGTAATAAAATTAATTAAATAAATTTAAACGTATTGCTTCACAAAACCCCTTTTTAACTAAACAAATTAACAGTAAATTTTGGCATTATTTAAAATTCAATTCAGGAAATATATTAGATTAGTAAAGTAAAGGAAACTACAACATCTTTTAGAAGTAAGTCTTGCCTTTTGGTATTTCAGAGTTATCGACATTTGAGGCACTTGGCATCAAAACAGTACTGAGGTTTAATACCCAGCCCTATTGAACATTGATCTATATTTGACTAACTTTATTTTTATGTTTGTGTCACACACTCAAAGTGCCCAACCCTTATGGGTTTACAAGAAACCAAAACTACAGCTGCAGTGGCCAAGCATTTTATCATATATATGTATTATTTCATTACAAGCTTGGTCTTAAACAAAATATTCTGCCTTCCACGGTTGGCAGATAAAATCTGGTACATAATAGGTTTCACTTCCTTAAGCACAATTCATGTTTTTCATAATTATTTAGCCAAAAGAGGTTTACACAAATACAGAATCTGTGCACACTGGGATCTAGCTCTGCTAATGGTCAAAACTGTGGTTAATTTATGCGCTCCTAGAAATGATAGATTAGAGCTGTGATGCAGAGTTGTAGTAACTAGCTGTAGTTGTACACTCCCAGATTACCACATTGTTAAAGTTTGTTTAACAAATATGCTATTTTTCTCTCCATGTCAAGCACCCTTCTACAACAATGTTCATCATAATTTACAGATGTTTTGCATGTTGCATAAGTAAAACTGTCATCTGTTTAAATAAATATGCATACAATCTGATAATTAACTTCTAAGTAAGAAACTTCAATTTGAAGAACTAAATCATTAACATAAATGCAAACAGTTGGAGATTAAAAAAAAAATCTCCTTGCTTCACACCCAATTGTTGGGAAAACCATCCAGTGGTGTATTCATTAACCTGAACACTGGCCACAAGCACTCGATAAAGAGACCTAATGGCATAATAAAGCTTCCCATTAAAACCAAGACTAAAGAATTTTCCTGTCAATCTAGACCAGCACCTTCTTGAACTCAAGCAAACAAACAAATGCAGACCTGTTGTTATTCTTTCTTACAAGTATAGTGGAAATAACTACCTATATGTTGAGCAATACAACCTCTGGCTTTTCTAAATCCATTTTGCTCATCCAAAAAGCAAAACTGTACATATAAAAGTGAAGAATACAGTTAACACATAACTAATAAGATTTGGGGCCCTTTATCTGAGTGGTAGCTTAGCATTATCTTTTGATGATTTAAAAAATAAGTTTAATAATGACTCAGAAATAAGACTAAAAATCTAATAAAATACATTCAGCAACTTAACAGAATATAGCATTTTCATGGGGAGTTAATCAATTTCAGTAGTTTTCCTTTTTTTAATATGCTATTACATACTTCACCTCTTCTGTTCCATTCAAAACCATTTATCAGCTTTCATTTTAGGTTCCATTACCTCTTTTTAAACTAGTTATTTCCTCCAACAAGGCTTTATCAAATGAATTATTGCAACCAGAAAACAAATCTGCAAAATCCTTTTCCAGCTTTAGCAATAGGGCCCCCAAGAGAGCTGCATTCACAATTATGTCATAGACTTGCTGGGATCCAGTCTATTAATTTCATTCCAAAACTGCTGAGGATTATGAGTTTTTAAGTATATGACGTGAAAGACTTCTATTAAAATTGTGTTTCACTGTGAATAATCTGTTGTCAAATTTTATTTTATTTTCTTAACTTCTGTTTTCATCCATTCCTTAGGTTTTTGTTCTTTTTCTCTCCATGTCTGATTGTCCTGTAAAGTTGACAAATCTGGATTTCAGCACAGTTTGAAAGATTTTCTGAAACATTTATGGCATAACACATTTATTCAAGACAATGCAGCTACAGAGTCTATCATATCAAGCAACTAATCCCTTTGGCTATTTTAGTTTAATACACCCCAGTTGCTCAATGAAGTCTATCAATATGGTGTAACATTGGCTTCAGGACAACAGTAAATAACTGAGTCATCACTGTGGCGCAACGTTTCTGGTATATGGTAAATGTGACATTATTAACATAATGTTTTACTTGAACTTTTAACATGAATAAGGAATGGTTGGGTAATTTACACCTACCATGCAATAAAGACAAGACCTCCCCCTTTAATGTCACTATTAGCACATTTAGGGTGACAACTTACAATAATTAGTTAGGTCTTGTTTTGACATGATCTGCTACTTCTTTCCCATTAACTGAAACTGGAGGGAAGTTATCCTTGCTGAAGGTAATCTGCTCTTTAAAATGCACAGCATTCGGCATCTATAAAGAAAAAAAAAAAACTTAAATTATTTTACTCTACTCCGCCATAATTGGTACTAATTATTCACATCACTTATACAATAAAAACAATAGCAGTATCCATGCCAGGCAGGCTGAACATCTGAGCCATAAAGGAACAACAGTCAGTATCATTATCCCAAAACTCAGCTTACTATGAAGCACAGCCGCTTTATCCTGCTGGGTTCCGCCTTGATTACCCCTGACCCTGACCTATTTTCCTCATCTACTCAACACTAACAATCTCCAGTACAGGATCACAGTGTTAACCCCTCAGATAATAGAGATTTAACTCCCCAAATGAATTTACCCATCAACAACTGGAAGGCCCAAAATAATAGTAGATATATGTGAAAGTGGAATTAAAAGGCCCGGTGCTTTAGTCCATCCAAATTAGCCTCCATCCTATCATTCTTGAAAAAAAGCTGCCCAATGTTGCCTTTCTTTATTTTCTATCCCAGCTTTCATTTCCTCTCAGTTTGTAGATAGGACTTGCTCAAGACCTTCAATTTCACTTTCAAGTATTAAGGGAGTTGTGCACCTAAGTGTAAATTTATTTTAGCAAAGCTGTTTGTGGTTTACAGTAGGTTCAGAAAGTATTCAGACCCCCTTCACTTTTTCAGTTTTGTTATGTTGCAGTCTGATGCCACAATCATTTAAATTCTTTTTTTTCTCATTAATCTACACTCAATACCCCATAATGACAAATTGAAAACAGAATTTTAGGATTTTTTGTAAAATTATTAAGAAGAAAAAAAGTGAAATATCACATTTACCTAAGTAATCAGACCTTTTGCAAAAGCATCTGAAATTTAGCTCAGGTGCCTCCCATTTCTCATGCATATCAGAGCAAAAACCAAGCCATGGCTAGATGGAAGCCTCTCCTTAGTGCAAAACACATGAAAGCCCAGTTGGAGTTTGCAAAAAAGTGCCTGAACGACTCTCAGACTGTGAAGAACAAGATCCTCAGGTCTGATGAAACCAAGATTGAACTGTTTGACCTCAATTCTAAATGTTATGTCTGGAGAAAACCAGGCACCGCTCAACACCTACCCAATCCCATCCTAACAGTGAAACATGGTGGTGTCAGCATCATGCTGTGGGGGTGTTTTTCAAAAGCAGGGACTGGGAGACTGGTCAGGGTTGGGGGAAAGCTGAATGGAGCAAAGTACAGAGATATCCTCAATGAAAACCTGTTCCACAGTGCAAAGAAGAATGGCAGAAAATCCCCCAGTCCAGGTGTGCAAAGCTTGTTGCATCATACCCAAAAAGACTCAAGGCTGTAATTGTTGCCAAAGGTGCTTCAACTAAGCA